>JACXGI010013760.1:0-20235 GCA_016801175.1 Esox masquinongy | reverse complement strand
ACACACACACACACACACACAACCCCCACACCACTCTAACTACACTTGGTACTGTTATCAATAGTATGGTGCAGTGTTTCAAAACTGTTAGTACTAAACTCTAAACTGATTATATTTGGTACTGTTATCAATAGTATGGTGCAGTGTTTTAAAACTCTTAGTACTAAACTCCAAACTGATTATATTTGGTACTGTTATCAATAGTATGGTGCAGTGTTTTAAAACTCTTAGTACTAAACTCTAAACTGATTATATTTGGTACTGTTATCAATAGTATGGTGCAGTGTTTTAAAACTCTTAGTACTAAACTCTAAACTGATTATATTTGGTACTGTTATCAATAGTATGGTGCTGTGTTTTAAAACTCTTAGTACTAAACTCCAAACTGATGATACTTGCAAACCATTAAAGCTTGCATTCAAAACAGCAGATTTTGCTTTCATTTGGTTTGTCAACATCTTTCACCACAAGATCAGTTAATTCAAGTTTTTGGTGAACTACAACGACTACATTGGTTATGTCATCAAAACAGAACATAGTGCATTTCTTTCAGTTTAGTCATTGTAACAATCTTTTAGTCCAAAACCAAACAATGTTAGACATGTGTTTCAAAATGACTCTTTGAAGTGCTAAAAAAGTTGTTTTTCACTTTTTTCCCCTTAGGCAAAACTAACTGTACATTACCCATTACAATTGACAGGAAATAATTTCCATAATTTCTATCCCATAGTATAAAGTGGGATCAATGAAGCCATCTACAATCATTGATGCAAAAAAGTAACTCTTATTGCAACATGTTTTTTTTCTTATCAATTGTAACAAATTCTGTAATGTCAATGTTTAGCACACACTACACTAATTTGTGTCAATTCTGTCTTTGTCATTTGGCCATGATATTTTGTCCACATCACAATGAATATCTTCATTTTTCATGCCCTACGGGAAAAATCCTTTTGCATGGCGGATCCAAACGTGACATTGGTCACCAGTGACATCATGACAGGAGGGTGACATGCTCATGGGGATGGCGGTCATAGACCTTCCACCTCCATAATGAAAAGGAGATTATGGGACCAGGTCTTGGGTCACGAATCAGGGATTGGCCCAAAACCAGTCCTGAATCCCATCTGAATGGTGGAACCCAACATTATCACACACAATTTCATTGAGGAACTCAATGTGTGGAGTCCCAGCATTGTTAGACCCAAGAAGGTGCTTATGTCCTCCCACCCCATCTTCAGATATGGCTGAACACATGGATATGTTTCCCCCATGTTGTCCAGGCATATGGACAATTGCTCACGGGCCAGTGATATTGCCCCGACACTGTCGAGTTTTGACCAGGTGGAAGCCTGCTTTATCAACAAAGGGATTTTTTCTGTGGTTCAAAACAACTCAGTTTGTAGTTTTGACCCTGTCCAGGGGCTCTCTTATTTATTCCTCTGCATTTCTGTCTATCCTGCCCCATGTTGAAAAACATTGTCAGTGTTCACATGGTTTATATGTTTATATGGTTGCCAGTTATGGTTACTACTATGGATGAAATTCATGTTCTGTATAGTACATAGGCAATGCAGTGGTCTTTTGTAGCTCACACTACCAACACTGAATCCCATTGAGGTCACATAAAAATCTATGGCCTTAGGGTGATGACTCTATACTTTCCAATCTGCCATAGTAGGCAAAACAATGTAAAATATATGCAGTATATTCAGCAAATGGTTGAGTGATGATCAATTAAAAACAATGAGAATAGTGATAGTAAAACGTATTTTAACAACAAAGAAGAAAATCTTCAAACGTTATGCATGTACTTTGCATGAACATAATGTATTTAAATGTGAAACATGTCTTTCTAGATGTTTTTTTAATGTCAGAAGAACTTAGAGTTGTGAACAAAAAGGTATTTTTTGATGATCTTTTGTGGTTTTTGTACTAGGAGTGGTGAAGCATTACCACATACTTGTGTGAATTGTACCAAAGCGTCTAAAAAAAACTGTAACTGCAGAGCGGAATTAGTACTTTTAGGACTAGTATATCTATACGTTGCGATGGGCATTTAAAGCTTGACTTTGACACCCTGTTGATGTCATTCCCAATTAGGGTCTTCATCTTTAGCTCAGATGGTGGCCCAGTGGGGAACATTGCCCCCCCCCAGTATGGTTGTGTTTGTACACAGTGGTTCGCTTTCCATTTCTGAGTTTGGAAGTAAAGCTAAGCAACAGTAAGACGTGGTCTTCTGCTCATCAAGTCACCGCAGACTATGTGAAGAAAAAAAAATAAGGGAGTGAGAAAACTCTTGTCTGTCTACTGGCACTGAAAGTTAACCAACGCCCCAAACGGCGCCATATTTTCTAAATAGTGCTCTACTTCTGACCAGATATTTGTGGTGGCCTTGGTGAAAAGTGGTGAACTGTAAAAGGGGAATAGAGTGTGGTTTGGGCCACCAGACCGTCAAGAACCCGTTCGTTATCTCAGGGGAACAGAGACAGTGCGAGAGGCCCTCCAGTTCCTCCCTGTACGTTTCAATTACATCAACCATGGACTGGAGCTGGGAACTTCAAACAATCTGTTACTGCCACGTCCAACCGTGACGTTCGTGTTTTGCATAAAGGACTTTAATTTGATTTGCCATAAGGGGTCTTAATAAGAGTGCAGAGCCACAATAATGACGGTTATATACTGTTGGGCTGGGTAGTATTGCTTTACGGGCCTTTATAGGGGGTCTCCCGCTCCACGCTTACATAGAGAGATTCGTAGGGGGTCCACGTGACCCTGAGTCACTACATTCACAACCTCGCGTGTGGGAAAGTGTGGAAAAAGGACACAGACTAGAGTAAAACTAGAGCTATTTCGGTGGAGACTACAAAAGAGAAGGGGATTGGAGAATCTTTTAGATTTTTATTTATTTATTTGAACTGTTTTGAGTTTAAGCTTGGCTTCATAGACATGACACGTTCCCTGCTCAGATCAAGCAAACTTTGTTCTAAAACGAGACTGTACGACTCAAGCAAGCTTTGTTCTAAAGTTAGACCATTCAGATCAAGCAATAGTCGCATCGTGTCTCACCATGTGACCCAAAATGTGTACCCACTTGGGTACCCAGCACCAGGATTCAGAAATACTGTGTCGGTTGGGGGCTGTGTCATGACACACAGTTAACTGTGACCTTTATGTGCTCCCCAGACGGACTTAGAGTGACTGTAGTGTGACAAGGGGTGTGATGTGGTGTGCCTGTAGCCTCCTCGCCCCAGTAGTCTTGTCTTCCTCTCTACTTTGGTTCTCCTGCCTCTCTCCTCTCCCCCTCTTCTCTATCCCTGTTCGTGTCTCCTCCACGCCCCACTGGGTTTGTGGGTCTCTCTCTCTCCTCCCTCGTCCTTTCCCCCGTCCCTCTCTCCGCCCTCGTCCTTTCCCCCCGTCCCTCTCTCCTCTCTCATCTTTCCCCCGTCCCTCCCTCCTCTCTCGTCCTTCCCCCGTCCCTCTCTCACCCTCCCCCCGTCCCTCTCTCCTCTCTCGTCCTTCCCCCGTCCCTCTCTCGTCCTTCCCCCATCCCTCTCTCCTCTCCTGCACGGTGTGTTTTCGCTTGACCTGGGTCGTTTTCACAGTCTCAGTGGTGCACTCCATTACACATTAAATCACTTAAGAGATTTGAAGCACCAACAAAACCTCCCTGTGCAGCTCATTCACTGCCTGGCCACCCAAACTTCTTTCTCTGGCTACATTATGTCCACTGACCTTTTCTCTATATTTTTTAACAAGCAAACTATCTTTTTGGTCCTAAGAACTGATGGGTTTTGTCTGATTGATCCAAAAAAATGATCTGTTGGACCAGAGCAGGTGGGTATGGCAACATATAGAAAACAGGTAATTGGGTTTGATGCTCTCACTGTTTGGAGATGATCCAAACACTGATGATTTTTTGTGCACATCGGCTAACCAGAGTCTCCGGCTGATGTAAGTAAAAAAACTATGCATCTGTGTACAGGACGACTCTTCTTCAAACCAGAACAAAGGACGTTTCAAATTGTAATTTATACTGAAAGAAACCTAAGAGAGCGGATGTAGACGCAACCAAACCATTGTCCTTATTTGTACTTGCACAAGAGCGCCGTTTGTGCAGTGATTTTCATCAAACTCTGTTGGTAATGTTTACAATGACGTCACTCATGTCGGATCGAACTAGAAGTGTCCAAGTGGAAATGCGTTCATGTCATTGGAGGAGAATCTGCACTGCGGCCGGACTAGGTTGAGTGGCTCACTGGGCGTCTCATGTGTTGGATTTTTTCCACCTTATGAGTTGCCTTTCCTGTGCGTTATCAGAAACGGAATCAGATGAAACACAGAAGAAGGTGCTGATGTGAAGCTTGCAACTGGCATTTACTTACTGGATAGCAACAAGAACACGTAGAACACAGTCAGTATGTTCACGGTAAAAGTACACAATCAAAGTTTATGATTTCTGTAATGGAACAGCTGTCTTTACTTATGATACAACAATTTTTCATGCCTCATTTATTGCACTACCATCCTGATGCACATTCAAATTTGATTCTGGCCATTAACATCCGCTAAGAGTTAGATTTAAACTTCTCCTTGGTAATTCTTCTACTTGTGGTGCGGTACACGGACTGAATCAAACTCTTACTTCACAGTTCCTTTTATTGTTATGTTGTACATGGCCTGAATCAAATTCCTCCTACACGATTATTCTTGATGTTATGCAGTATATGGACTGAATCAAACTCCTCCAGGGTGATTCATCTTGTTGTTATGCGGTACATGGACTGAATTCAACTCCTCCAGGGTGATTCATCTTGTTGTTATTCAGTACATGGACTGAATCAAACTCCCCCTGGGTGATTCGTGTTGTTGTTATGCGGTACATGGACTGAATCAAACTCCCCCTGGGTGATTCTTGTTGTTGTTTTGCGGTACGTGGACTGAATGAAACTCCCCCTAGTTGATTGTTCTCGTTCTTATGCGGTACACGGACTGAATCAAACTCCCCCTGGGTGATTCGTATTGTTGTTATTTGGTACATGAACTGTGATCATCAATTAATATGCTCCGTACAAAACGTAACAACACAACAAGTGTTCACACTGCTTTACTGTAGACAAAGCAAAGATCCCACTCAACGCAAACTCTGAAATGCCTGTAGAGGGATATCAATAGAATCTAGTGATGACTAATCTGATAATGGTATGTCCTTTACAGCGTCACATTTTCTTGTGCGGGTGGTTTTTCAAGTGTGTATGAGGAAATGTGTATCACATGTGCATGACGTGTGAAAGATTATTTTTTATTTTTTTTTTGCAAATCCCAACTCCCCCTGAGGCGTCTTCAGAGAGTGGGCTCAGGCATCAAGGGATCTGACATTACAGATGACAACCCTGGAGCAGTTGGGGTTAAATGCCTTTCTCAAGGGCAAATGGACAGACTTCTTTACTGATCTTGCCAGCTCCGATTTAGAAAGGAGCGAACCTAACCACTGGGGCTACCAGCTGCCCACTGTATAATGTGGCTCTGTTTCCATGTAGGTCAGCTACAAATAGCTCTACCCCATCTACATTTTGGATTGTGTAGATCCAGAAGGGATATAGAAATAGAGTCTATATTTACAATTGTATAGATCTAAACAGATCTGGTAATACAGACTACATAAAGGTATAGGTCCAAAAGGGATTTATTAATAGTGTCTACTTTTAGGATTGTGAGGTGGACAGAGCTTTGCTCTACTGTATTTACTATTTCTGTTTCTCATTGACATCTGAGGTCATTTAGCAGACGTTCTCATCCAGACACACATAGTGATGTCATATGTTACCAGACTATATCCTTGCTCCACATGGGAGTCAAACCCGCTAACCTGATGTTGCAAGCACAGTGCTTGACCAAGCTAGACTGTAGGTCGCTCTGAATCAAGACGTCTGCTGACTTACTAAACACTAAATGTAACTCTACACAGAGCCGTGTTATATCTCAGCTTTTGTATAAAGAAAGGGGAAAAAACGTTATGCTCTATCTCTTACTTCCCTGTCGTATCTCACCAATACCAATGATGACTCTTAAATGTTTCACCGTACCACGTACGGCAACCCTTTATGATATCAAAATCAATCGAAAGTCACATCGCACTGCCGTATCAAATGTATTTTTCAGCAGTAGCCGGGCCTGGTACAGTACCTAACGTATCTCAAGGGTAGTGAAACCTTGGTGCGGACACACGACATCTCCGCAGAAGAAGATGTATTCCTCTTATTCTTCTTTTATGGTATACCCCAGAGCAGCTCTTCTTCTTCTGTGGTATGTCCCCGAGCAACACGGAGATTATGCTCCATGAAAGGGAGGGATAAGTAGGTGTCTGTTTCTCAGGACTAACTGGAGAGGCTATAGTCAGTACTGAACAGTGGGAAGCCAGTTTTGAGGTAACCTCCCCACAGATACATAGAAACAACCAGTGGTGTGACACCCGCACCACACACACACACACACACACACACACACACACACACACAGTCACAGAAATGCAGAGGTATAACACATAGGAGCCCAGTGCAATTGATTTTGGTCTCAAGGCTCCCAGTCAATTGTATCTACCTCCTTATCTACTCTCTCTTTCTCTTCTCTCTTCCTTTCATACTTCTCTCCTTCTCCCAAAGTCCTCTATTTCTCCCTCCACCCTCTCTCTCTCTGTATGGCTCTGTTCCTCACTCTCTTTTCCCTCTCATTCGGGATGCTTGGCAAGTGGCTGAAGGGATGGGAACTAGCTCTCCTCCCTTGTTATCTGCCCGTCTGCTCCGGCATGATCAGTAGCCCACCGGTGGGCGGGATGGGGTGTCTAGTCACTGTCCTGTTGTTACATGGGATCCGAGGAGAAGGACTAGGAGGAGAAGTAGGAGGGACGAGGAGCGCATAACAGAATAAAGGATGGTAGAGAGAGGAGGATGTGTATGTAGAAAAAAAGAATGAAAGGAAATGGTGCTGAGATACAGTAGAGCTGTAGTTAGAAGGTGCTCCTTGCTAACGAAATAGTAAATAAATAGTGATAAAGATACAAAATGCACCAAGGCACTTTTTAAATTGTTATTTTAAGATGCCATTATTCCTGGTTATGGTCTGTTCAGTTGTGACAAAAGTACTATACTCTGACGCATTTTAGCGGCATTACGTTTTCCCGGGTGTATAGAAGGCAATGAACCCACAACAAATGCTGACACTTGAGAGTTTATGTATTTTTACTGCATGTCACAGCCAAAATACATGTATTAATAGTTATTTCAGGGCCGTGGTCTATCTCGTTTTATATCAAGTATATATTGTAATACGTTCAGTAGCTGGCTTGGTGGATAAGGTCTAAGGCACTATTTCGTAGCCACAAGCTGACCACCACAGCCAAGGTTCAAGCTCAGAGGGCAAATTGAAATTGTCTACCATCCACAGGAGGGAGCGGCATCATCAGCAGGGATTTCTTGATCTCATCACACTCTAGTGACTCCCACAGGTGGCTCAGGTGCGTGCAAAGCTAACTGATGTTATCAAGTGAATGAGCATGCGCTCACATGCATTGACCCATGGGACTCCCTGGTTGGAAGAGCGGTGCGTAAAAAAAGCTGAATGGCTCAACAGGAATGCCTGCAAGGAAGGCTAGCTGTGACTTTCCACCCATCCAAATCCATTGGAAGTTGGTGAGTTGAGACAAAGCCTTGGTCAAAATATGAAATCACAAAACTGGAGTAGAGAAAATATTGGATTAAAAATACAATAACAAATAGTTTTTGCAGCAATTGATTATAGTTTTTTTAGCAGTTCTTGATTATAGATTTTTTTTAAGCATTTATTGATTATAGAATGTTTTTAGCAGTTATTAATTATAGAGAGCTTGTGGTGACAAAGGAATCAAAAAGAATTGTTCATGGAGGTCGTCTCTACTGTCGTTCCCAAAAAATCCCAGCTATCTCCTCTGGAATAGGATATGCCTGTGTCCGAAATTGTACCCAATTCCCTACACAAAGCACTACTTTAGACAAGGGCCCCCTACACAGAGATCAGGGTACCATTTGTGCTGCAGGCTATATTTCTCTGAACCACGTTAATATTCATATCACACCTGGACAAGGATTCAGTTAACTTTGATCAATTTGTTCCCATGCTGTGCTTTGAAACAGACTGATATACACACACAGGCAAACTCTGAATCTGTCCTTATATAACGGATGCCTTAAATAACAGTATGAAGGTTACAGAAGGGTATTTTCTGAGCTATTTTCTCTCCATAGAAGATAATGATGATTACACTCTGTCAATACCTTTATCGGGGGAGGGGCAAAAAAGGTGTCAACAACCAAAGCAATGTTAAAGTGACACTCACAGAATTGCTGTTGTACTGTAAGTGGTCACTGCAGGGCTGGCAGCTATACTCAGATAGTACCATGAAGGTGACAGGGGAATATTATCAACAGGCTATGAAGACCTCCCTTACGCCATCGGAATAACAATTTGTCCTTAAATAAGGCAATGAATAGATGCTTTGGCTCCCTTTTAGCATGTTTCTCATGAGAATGATCCTGCAGCAACAGGATGTGACACGTTATGTGGATTGACATTTCAGTAGGGGTTGAATGCATTTTTCATTTGACAACCTTAAGTGGTAATTACAAACTTTAGAAGTGTCTTTAAATTACATCACGTGTGCATGTTCCGCTGAGTAGGAAAATTCCTGCCACAACAGGATGATCAAATTACAATCCGGCAACTGTATCCTTAGACAGCTCTATGGAGGTTAGCCTGAGGAGAAATGCAGTTAGGCGACTGTTTAAAGTAGTGTCTTTCTAAAATATAATATCCATGGAAATGTAGGCACATCCATTGTGCTGAATTTCAATTATTTTTGGACTGCTACAATGGTTTAGAGAGACAGCTCTGCGATAGCATTAGACTGTTAGCTGCTAGCTAGCCAGTAGCCATTAGCAAGCCACCTGTTTCTAGTCCAGCCAAGTAGATGAGGAGGAGCAAATGGTAAACTGACCAGTGGTAGTCTAAAATACAAATTATTTTACATAAACATTTTCTTTTGTGGTCTCAGTGCTTTGTTTCACTGGCCTTATTCTGTTTATTTATGTTTATTATCAAAAAAAATTATTATTTTAACAATAAAATAAGCATGCATCTGACTTCTGTATCATTTTCAGGCAACATGAATTTAATTAACAGAATTATTTTTTATTTTAGTGCTACAATGTTTACTCACCTTCTCTCAAGCCAGTCAGCCGCAGTGCAAGGGTTAGGCATCAGGGTCAATGTCATTTCAATTCAGTGACATAAGCCTATTGTTAATTCAGTGAATTTAAATTAAAGAGATTGTTCTATAGGCGTGGGAGTGGAGCCTAGTGGAATAATATAGCCTTAGCAATTCTCTACATTTTGACATGCCTCCAATACTTGTAGAAATATAATCACATATTATCATCAATAATTAAAGATTTTAATAAATTCACTGCACAGCACTGCTTGGAATTTGAACAATGTTAAGCATTCACTATTCCACTCTTCCCTCTGACTTCACAGGTCACCGCTATAAAACATGATGTGGTCTCAGTCAGCCTTCCTTGTAAAATAAGGTTTGGTTCTGATGCAACATGTAGCCCGAGTCTGTCTCTATAATCCTTATAAATTACTTGTAAATGGTGATGGATGAATGCAGATATTGCACACAGCTGGCCTCCAATTTAAGGGACAATTTCCTACTCTAAATCTGTTGGATGGACTAGCTGGTTGCCCAGGACAGACAGCCTGCCAACTGGTTTCAGTTTAGATAGATGAAAACAAACAGCCTGGATCTGATCTCTCAGCCGTTACAGTAGCTATGCTTCCATGTTGTGCCCATATTAAATCAACAAGACCGAATCGGTCATCACATTTGCGTGTCAAGATCATTAGTTCTCTCAGGTATTACATTATGACAAGAATATGGACATATTGTCACCATTCTACAGATATTATATTTCTTAGTGGCAGGATTTCTGTCTTTTTCTCATTCTCTCTCTCTGGCTATTGCTCGCTCTCTCACTCAAACTATCTCTCTCCAACCCTCTCTTTTTGCATCTATCTCCCTCTCTTTCACTCCTACTTCATCCTTGTCAGTTGTAAGAATTTTCAGTGCTCATTCGTCCAAGGAGCTCCTAACTTCAATTATTAAAGAGTTTTTCAGTTACACTCTAAACCTGAACGTGCCATTAGAAGAGGTGCCAAAGGAACTGTCAAAAAAATTTATCCTGTCAACTTTTTCTCTTTTTACACAAATATCAACGCACATGCGAGAACTGAAGTGATCAAAGTATAAACCAGGATATTTTTAAAACACCAATTAGAAACGGTCTGATTATTTCTAGTGTTGCGAGTTTTTTTGCACTTCATGCTTCAGTCAGGAACGCCGACACACCCACGTTATCTTTTGGCATGCTATTATTTTGGCCGCAGTTGCACTACACAAAACAGAAGCACAGGAACCGACGCTGGCGGTAAGCGCGGCGTTGACGGAAATGCAAGGGACGTTTTCAGCACCTAGGAGAGCGACGTGGTACCAAACCCACGAAACACTCAAGGTCCGCGTGCAACGGAGTGCAGAGAGAAAGTGAAACAATCGGGCTCAGTGAACAATCATTCATAAGAGTGGATGAATGTATCAGTGCGCCCATCAATATACATTAACTGAAATAATCGCCATAACCATGATTGATTAATGTATGCCGCATCAGCACATTCATCCAACTCGCGTTGTTCATTGGCATGAAATTAAAATGTAAGCGTTGCTCTACCCCACTCTGGGAAAACAACGTATGGTAGAGAGAGAGACCTAGGGGAAGGAATAGCAATAGGCCTATATCTTTTAGGCTGCACCCCATTAAATTAGTCAGTTCATTAGGCCTGTATTGTAGGCCAGCTTTTCCCAAAACTGTGGAATTGAATACCGGGTAGCAAGAGAAACTGGGACAGAAAAATGTGTTCTTGGCTATTGAAACGGTTAAAAGCAATTGTTAGAAAACAGAGTGGTTTATGGTTTTCTGAAAATGATGCTCACAAAAGCCAAAAAGCAGTATATATAAAGTGTATTATTTTGGAACCACTTATGTTGTACTTTAGTTCACTAAATCGTTTTAGGAAAAAATTAAATAATAAGCGCATATCAGTGTGTGAAAATAGACCCACTCATTATCTACTTCACTATACTTATAATACATGATTGTAAATAGCATTAAATAGTACTAAATACTATTTTAATACTACTTAGTAGTGTACTAATGTACAACATAAGGGGTTCCAAAATAATAAAAAATAATGCCTATTAAGTATATTGCTTTTTTGGCTGGGGCTGGAAGACCTATGTTGCTGTTTCCTTTACAATCCTCAGTACCCATTAAAACAGAGTGGAAGGGACCAGGCACTGGGTATAGGCCTAATAGATCACCATAAAATGAGGTAGTTATTTCCTACGCAGACAATTTTCCACAAGTATTGCCCAATGATCTTCCTTGGGTATTTCCTGAACCTCCCAATACCTTTCGGATGCATTTCCATACCTTAACTACAGAACTATTTTTGACACAGTCATGCTGCAGTTTAAAAAGCAATCGTTGGTCATTGGTTAGACCTAGACTATGTTGCTTTTTGGAGAAAATTATTAAACACACCCTCTTAAACAAATACATACATACACACTCACCGGCCACTTCATTAGGGACACCTATCTACTATCGCGTAGGACCCCCTCCTTTTGCTTCACCGCGTTTCAAGGTTCAGTGAGTTCACGCATGCCCTTTTGCACGCCACTGTTGTAAACAGTGGTTATTTGAGTACATGTGGCCTTTCTGTCAGCTTGAATGAGTCTGGCCATTCTCCTCCAACTCATTAACAAGCTGCAGTTCTGTTCGCCCACAGAACTGCAGCTCACTAGAGGTTTTCTGTTAATCGCACCATTCTCCATGAACTCGAGAGAATGCAGTTTGTGAACATCACAGGAGGTCAACCGTTTCTGACATGCCAAAACCACCAGGCCTGGCACTAAGCATCATGCCGGTCAAAGTCGGTAACACCAAGCGTCTTCCCCTGTCCAATGACTGGTGGAACAACAACTAAACCTCTTGGCCATGTCTGTATATATATTGAGTTGCAGCCACATGACTCGCTGTTTGGCTATTTGTGTTAACAAGCAGGTTTATCTAATAAAGCGGCAGTTAAGGCTAATAATCCAATGTTCGGGAACCATTTCTATTAGCTAAACCAACTTAAAGTCATTTTTTTCATCAAGTATCAATCCTTGTGATTAGAACATACGAATATAAAGCAATTAGGATAGGCACAGAATACGTTTCATATGCCTCAGTGCCGAAGAATAGTTTAGAAGCTAAAGCTATGAGTAAAGAAGGATGTGATTCGTGACTTTGTTGTAGCCTCGCTCTACCAAGGACCTGATTGGTACCCAAGCTCATTTAGATACACTGAACACATTCACCGTTTCCAACAGGCCGCACCTACCCCAGCGTTGTCATGGTGACTATGGTGTACCAGAAAGCAGCGGGAATGCTGGTGAATTTGCTGGAGGTGGAGCCCTTCTCCGCATAGAACATCACAGTGGCGAAGATGATGATGGCCATGGTGAGAGAGAAGAGAAGGAAGCCTAGTTCAGAGGCGCAACTCTTCAGCGTGTAGCCAAGGATACGCAGGCCCGCGGAGTGGCGGGAAAATTTGAAAATCCTGAAAACTCGGAAGACCCTGAGGGTGACGAACGCACCGCTCACTTGGTCGTTGTCTGTCATGACCAGGCCGATGTAATAAGGCATGATGGCGACCACGTCTATTATGCTCATCACACTCTTCATGAAGTTATACCGACTGGGCGCCGCGATTAACCTTAACAGGTACTCGACCGTGAAGATCATGACGCAGGCGGTGTCCAGGCAGAAGAAGGCCAACGCATAACGGTCACCGCATGAAATCTCTTTGGCGCGGTTGGGTAGCGTTCCACACGGCACTGTCTCCACCACATTGGCCATGACCGATATGGCAATGAAAAACCCGGTCACATAATACAGTACAAGGGCCGTGGTGCTTGTGTGCGGGTTCTCAAATGCCCGCCACATGTACTCCCGGAAGGTCATGTTTAACGGAGCTACATCTTCTTTCTCGTCGTCCTCGTCGTCTTGCAGCCTCTCTTGGTTCTCGCGCCGCCTGTCCTTGTACTCCTCATAGCAACAGTCGCCAATAATCTCGGGTATGATACCGAAAAACGACAACTCTTCATCATATGCTGCAATACACTCCTGGCGCGGGTAGTGCAGTTTGCCCGTGCGATAGAAATTCAGAATGTGTCTAAAGATGTCAGGGTCACGATCAAAAAAGTACTCGTTTGTCTCCTCATGGAAAAAGAAATCCCTTTCGGTGCTCCCCAGTAAAGTGTCCGGATAGCGTTCCAAAGTGTTACTCCATGTTTGGAACTTCTGACCACTTACATTGAGGATGATAAGTCCCTGGTCTTGTGATTTCTTCTTTTCCCGAGGAGGAATGGGCATAGGACGGGTCGCTACCGGCATCCACCCAATAGCCGCGGCGCGTGCGAATGGAAGCCATGCAGCCACTCCAGCTGCCATGGTGACCAGTTAGAACGACCCGGTGTGGTCGGGTGTGTTTAGAACAACCGCGCTGCTTACCAAAACCCCAATGCTATGGCTTGGCAATTGATGGGTGCAAGGACATCTAGAGGGAACAATACAAAATATCAGAATACCATTTGCAAAGCAATATATTAAAAATATGAAATATGCCTATGATGGCTATATGACATAGGTTAATATGGCTCTTAGGCCTATGTTTTAAAATTATGTTATTGCCTGAATCACAAAGATGTTTTTTAATCTGTCATATAATGGGGTTGTGGGGGTAGAGCCTGGCAATCACTACATGGATATTCAATGGAACTTGGGGGAAAAAACGCAAAAGCACCACACACAAAGAAATAAGCAAAAGCCATAATATGTATAATTTGTTTAAAGCTTACCTTAACTTATCTTGAAAGTGTACTCGTGAAACCAATAAGTCTGTTGGTGTAAGATCGTAAAAGGCAAATAGTTGTGCTTCCACCCGCTTCACCTACTTAAACGAGCAGAGAAAGACAAAAAACGGTGTAAATAATGGTGCATCAACAAGTTAGAGATCTAGCCTGTAGTTGCAGCGGTCTCATTCAATCATTTAAAAAAATACACATCCCATCCAACGATCTTTTCATTTCAATCACCTCTTAAACAAGTAACGGTTTGGCATTGCTGTTTCTCTGGTGCGGTGCCTATATCGTCCGATGCAGCTGCTCTGCAATAAAAGCGAAACTCTGCTCTTTTCACATCCACTGACTGACTGCAAGACCACCCCCTCGGCCTCGGAAACCCAGCGAGCGTGCGAGAGGAAAGCAGACTGACAAAGATGCAGCTCTGCAAGAAAGGAGTGGTCTCCACGCACATTAGAATTTTCCACAACTGGCGACTCGTTAAAAAATGAATTAATGGTTGCGCTAAAAGGAACCTAATAAATGCTGGCTCAACATCCAAAACCTTTGGTGAAAGTTGTCGCAAATTGTGTGCCGAGTCGTTTTGGACCTCCGAAATAATTTGTGAAATCCTGCATTGGTTGTGGGTGACAGTTGAGTCAAAGATTTGTATAACTATTGTTTCGCTTGTTGTTAACGTTCGTTATGTAATGTTATAACATTTGGCATTCGGTTGAATTGTTTAATATGCCCATGGGGTATTATACCATGAATTTTGCGGAGTAGTCTTGTAATGGGTTTTATAGTAAGCAACAAATACATAAACTATTACCGAGAGGGATTGTAGGGACCTAAAGGGGTTCGCTGAAGTTTCCTTGATTCTTGGATGAAAAAAATCGATTGTAATGCATTCACTGAACAGGTTGTTCATTAGCCTCTCGTGGACGCAAATAAGTAAGCATCACACGGATCAATAGTTTACCTTGGGTAATGCCATAGGTTACTTAAATCGTTTATATATGGCTCCGGGCGTAGAAATGCAATACACTGAGTCGAATCCAGTCTATTTTCTCATCCACAAACCTATCTTATAAGTGGTATATAATATGCGTGATGTGATATAGTGAATGGCGTGAATTGTACCGTGTGATGTGGAGATTGCAGCCGAGGATGCGCTCTGTAGTTCTCTCTAAAATAACGGCTCTCATGTGTTCCATAATGCAAACACTGACTCCAGTCCGGGTTCTCCAGTGGGAGCGAGAAAGACAGAGAGAGAGAGAAGGAGAGAGAGAGCATGACAGACAGCTAGCTCAGCTCAGCATTCTGACGTAGCGCGGGCTGTGCTTGCTCCGCGCGGTATTCAAGACAGCTGCGGCTGTTCGCGCGTGCTTGTGAAGCTGAAAGCATGTGTTGCCGCCTATTGTGAATTATTTGCCTGGGAGATGAAAGTACCTGTAGTGAGGGAAATGGAATATGGGACACAAACAGCGCCTTGAGCCTTGCCATCAAAGACCTTGGCAAAAGCCTGGTCAATGTGTTTCCTTCAGGACCACGGAGAGCGAACGTTCACACCGCTCATTTCTTCCCTTGTCGCAAAAAATGATTGCGGTAGGGTCCAAGGTCATTTGAACGTACAGTGAGTGAACAAAACGCGCGCACACACGCACACACACACACACACATAGCTCTGCTTAGATGGATGGATGAGTGATGTTAATTAGGAAGTAGGCCATTGATGTAATTACCTAACTAGCACGGTGTAATGATGGATCCTGACCGTTCACCGTACATTTAATAGCCATCTTCTTCGCTTAGCTGTGGCTGTATCTCAAACAGTACAACATCCGATGTGAATGTGCATTACTTTTGAGCAGGGCTCTTGCCAAAAGTAGAGCGCTATATAACAGGGTGCCATTTGGGAGACTCACACACAAGTGCATGTCTTCGCCAGTCTTTATCTCAGGAGATTTGTATATATTTGAACTTGCTCTTTACTGTGTGACAAATATCACTAAGGGTGCCCTGTGGCCTATTTTTGGCAGCAGCCTTTGTCATAAGCAATCAAAGGCACCGCTGGTAAAAGAGACGGGATGTCCCCGAAGTAAGCCTATTCAACGGTATGATTTTCAAGTATCAGCCTCCCTCTCCTAAAGACGCAGTGACGCCCTACTTGCTACACGTGCCCTCTCTCTGTATGCCAGCTGATACGTTTGAACCTAACGTATCATCCTGTGGGATTTTGGTGGGTAAGCATGAAAAACACTTGTAAATCAACCGCTCCATATTGTCTTCATGCTCCACATTGCCTTCGTGGTTCTAAGCCCAGTCTACACGCAAGTGGACATTTCGTCAAGTTCACCCACTGACACCTGTGTGTCGGCCGTGACCGTCTTTCTGCCCTGACTGAAGCTATAGCCATCCGTGTTTGACTGGTTCCCAGGCTGCCCTGTACTGAGACTGCCCGCCCGGCATCTCAACCAGCGCGGTTTGACGATGTCACGGACTGAGTTCCTGTGTAGGTAGCTCCCATTGACTGAGTGTAAGCTACCTAACCTCGCCTAGAGGCTAGAATGACTACACAGAGAGCCTAGTAACAGCGCGGTTCTTTTGGGATTTAGTGGTTGTGGATTTACTGAATTACAAAATGACTGCTATGAGGCATGGCTGTAAATCGAGAGGGGAGAGAGGAGTTAGCTTGCCTGTGACAGTTGAATTAAATGGAGCATGGGGAAATGGCGAAAACCGCCAATCAAAATAAATGTCCTATCAAATTGACATTGGATTCTGCCATAACTGCTTCAACTGAAGTTCCAATCTAGGTCGCTGTTAAATCAATCTGGTGGACGGTATTACTAGCTACCTAGTTTAAATATCAAGATCCTATTACTATCTACTTAGTTTAAATATCAAGATCAGATAACTAGTTACCTAGTTTAAATATCAAAATCAGATTATTGCCTACCTACCTTAAATATCAATATCAGATTACTACCTACCTACCTTATATATCAAGATCAGATTACTAGCTACCTAGTTTTAATATCAACACTTGGCCTCAGCAAGAGGAGCATGACCTTTGATTATTACTTGGTTTGTCCGACTTCATCATTAACACTGGGTTTGGTTGGTTGACACACAGCAGAAAGAGACCGAAAGACATCAACCCTCGACCCCAACGCAGTCCCTTCTTCAGTCAGGCTCACAGGGCAGTAGGTAAAACAAGTAGCCACCATCCACACAGGTCACCTGCCAGAATAGATATCCTGAGTTAGAAGAATAGGAATATTGGGCTGTATTGTAGTTAAACATGAGCATAAAATACATATAATTGAAAATGAACTAACATCAGTCATCAACCTCAATGATAAGCTGAACACCCGCCCCCTTTTAAAATGTCACTCGTGACAGGCACTGAGACCTGTTTGCATAGGCCACTCTTGATGAGTGTGTGTGGTTGCAGGAATAAGGAGGCCTATGTCAGGACCACATATTTTTGTATTCACTGCAGAGGCCTTTGGTATGTGCCCTTATTTAATCGGTGCCAAAGTCACTGGACTTCAATTCACGCCCGCAGACCAGATTACTCAGCTAGCCTCTCACACACACACACAACCATATACCCATTCACCAACTCAAGCGAGAGGACAAATACAAAGAACTAAATGTATGCGCGCTAACAAACATACACATCATGCTTGCACGCACACACAGTTGGGAGTGATTGAATTGTAGACATTGAAACGGCAGCCTGCTCTGTAATTACCTGGAGAAGGAGGATGAAGAGGAGGAGTGGGACAAGGAAGAGGAGGAAGGAGAACCAACACAGATGAAATCCTGGACATTTTGGTTGACCTTGATTTCTTTGTTATTTTTCATCCTGAAGTCTGGATGAAATACAATGTTTTGAGAAAGAATGACTCTTGATATTTTCCCCTCTTGCATTTCTGTTTATAGTGTAAATATATATTGATATTATACATACTGTATACATTGGTCCGCATACCTGTACTTGTGAGTGCTGTGACAAACTGCCACTGCACACTGAAAATGCAAGACACAAGATAGTTATGTTTCAAAATTTCAATTTGCCGACTGTCACATCTGTGTGCAGTTGACGGGTATGAGAGGTAATCATTTAGTTGTTTTGTGTGTTGAGTTTTGATGCAAAAATACCATTTTGAGAAGAGTTTCCTTTTACAAGAGATGTGTGATGTTTTGCATGTTGTGTGTGTGTTTCGGGTGTTTTGTGTGTAGAGATTCAAGAAAAGGAGCCATAGTTTCAGAAATTGGGTGTAAGCAATCGTAAAACACTGTTTCATTCCGTTCTTCCCCTGCCTTGTTTTTTGTCTCTTCCCTATATTGGAGAAACACTGGAGGGATCTGAGCTGCAGTCAGACCCAAACCTTGGAGATTCGACCCGGGACTTTGAGTGGGTCTGGGTCCAACATTTAAAAATAATTCTCAGATCTAGGTCAGGTCTGACAGAATTGCAGCGTCATGGGTATGCGCAATTAAAATGTATTTATTGACAGGACACATTTGGTCCTGTCATTTGTGAATTACACGTCTGAGGTAATGAGAATACGCTGTTAGCTCGTTATCTGACTGCATTGTAACAACATTTAATCCTATTAACTTCTGTTACAAAATAACAACACAAGAGCATTAGTAACCAAAGCGAGATTGTAGGAGAAAACTCTCAATGTCTTTCCGTCTTGTAGTTGGTCGTCAACATTCCACTCCCACTTCTCTATTTTAACTGTGTGGCTGATTTGGCCAATATTGGTCATTTATCCTATTTTTGAGACTGGCTGAACCATGTCAAGGTTTCGTTCTCTTTTGACTTCTGATTCGCAACAAACAGGTTCCCATTTTAAATGTTTTTTTAATGCATATCTGGTCCAGAGGCAAATATCTGAGTACTTGTTGGAACTAGTCCAAATGACTTAATTTGCCATTTTTACTGAGGTCGTAATATTTAAAGGGTGTGTCAACTTTATGTAAAATACAAGAGGAGGGTCAAGTGGAAACATTTTTATGTTGCGGGGTAATTGTATTTTTTCTTTATTTATACCTTGAGTCTGACCAGCCCCATCCAGAAAAAAATAACAAACTCTCTCTTACAGGCTTTGCTGTAGGGTCAAAATAGAAACACATAGGCAGTTCACAGCTCAGGCATTAACAATGAGTGGTTAAGGTTGGAAATGGTGTTGAGACAAAAGCACAAAATCAATACAATCAAGAAGGCTACCGCCTTGCTCTGGACTGTTAACTACGGTGGGTGAGGGGAGGAAGGCACTGCCTCTCACTCCTCATCTCGTTGGCGGTTCCCTGTGGGGGCTGTCTTTGGTTGTAGTGAGCACAAAACATGTCATTATTCAACGTTTGAATGGACCTGAGCAAATGGCTGATATGGCCATATAGATAATGATGTGATCCCACTGTGTGAACGCACGTTAATTTGTTTATGTGTTAGTGTGTTTAGTGCATGTGTTCATTAGTTGTGTGTGTGTGTGTGTGTTTAAGCCTACACTGTGTGTGTTTGTGTGTTTATGTGTTTGCGTGTTTAGTGCATGTGTTTATATGTTTAGTGTGTTTTGTGTTTAGTGTATTATGTTCATGTGTTTGTGTGTGTTAGTGTGTTTAGTGCATGTGTTCATGAGTTGAGTGTGTGTGTATATGTTTGTGTGTTTAAGCCTACACAGTATGTGTTTGTGTTCATGAGTTTGTGTGTTTAGTGTGTTTAGTGTATGTGTTGAGTGTGTGTGTTAGTGTGTTTAGTGTATGTGTTGAGTGTGTGTGTTTAGTGTATGTGTGTGTTGTGTGTTTAGTGTGTTGAACGTATCTTTGTTTCTGATAATCATGTACAGCCTCGTTTTATTGCTTTATGCTTCCCACACACATCCCTGGCAGACGTCAATGTGACGTCGACTGGAAAACCATTTATCCACTTACAATATTTTACGATTGCTTAAGCACAATTTTGAAGACTGGGCTCATTTTGTCAAAACACTGCACACAATTCACACAACCACACACACAAGTAGCAGAAGACCTCAGATCTTTTGCCAAATGAAACACTTCATTCAGAACTACACAAAAATGTATAAAAACCCAATTTTGTCACTGTATGGCACACACAGGCACGTGCACAGGTAAGACTCAGCTTTGTTACGTAGTGCCCGTTCCAGCTTTGTTAC
>JACXGI010013759.1:0-20487 GCA_016801175.1 Esox masquinongy | reverse complement strand
ATTTTAGTTCAGCTACCACCGGGTTACTGCAAAATCTAGTTTGATGACAACCCAACACTGAGTCATTTGACCTTTCCTTTCAGTGACGTCTCCCTGGCCATTTTTTGACAACTTCTGTTCTTTGTTTTTTGGCAGTCCACCAACAATAAGCTGCATAGAGAACTTGACCTACACATAGAAGTGCTAGTCTTCTAGTCACGACCCGTAATGCTGCTTCCCAGTCAGACGCATCAACTGCCTGCCACATTACCACAAACACTGCTGCTCCAATGACAACCTGGACAGCCTTTTCCATCACGTTCTGACGTTTATACATAAACCATTCCTTCACATTGTCGCTAATAGTATATACCTGTTCCAGACATCGAGTTGGAGCTGAAAAAAAGTTATACATCTTCTTGATGATTAGAGGAGTTTTCAGCCATTTCTGTGCTTGCTGGTACATCTTGTGAGTGTAGTATCCACCTCCGTTCCTCTTCACCATCTCCTCTATCTTCTTCATCAACACTGGGATCTGAGTGCGGATTTTCTTCTGGTTGTTAACAGAGTGATATCGGTCTTCACAGATGTTGACAAGTTTATGAAGCTCATGGCTTTCAAGCAGAAAGTCCTTGACTGGTTTACCGTTTAACTGATCTTCACCAGTAAACAGCACGATGGTGTACCTCAAGGCTTCTTCTCCAAAGTTCTCCTGGATCCACTTCACAGCGTTCTGCTCCTCCTCCGTGAACCTCCCCAGTCTGATCACCAGGAGGAATGCGTGGGGCCCTGGTGTTGAGTATTCAATACACTTAACAATTTCTATTTTCACATTTTTCACGGTCATTGACGTCTCAAAGAGACCAGGTGTGTCAATCACATCGATCTTCCTTCCAGCCACAATTCCTCTCTGTTTCATACATTGTGATGTCACAGACTGTGGGGAAAGATCTGATTTAAAGGCTTGTCTCCCCAGGATGGTGTTTCCTGTTGCACTCTTCCCTGATCCAGTTCTACCCAGAAGAACAATCCTTAAATCAGAGCGCCTTCCAGAATCTGTCCAACACACAATGAAGCAAAGATCATACAGACACCCCCACCCCAAAAATTAAAAAATAATAATATGTGTTTTTGGGGTATAATATTGGAATCCCACATTATTAGTCACAATTCATTTACTATTACTATTTTATTCAGTTCAGTTGGTTTGAGTAAAAAAAATAATGAAAATAAGAAATAAAATAAAATCTCCAGGACTAGAGAACATAAAGGATCCAAATTTTTATAGCATTGTCAGACAGTTAGATCCCTATCTATCAAGCACTGTCAGACAGTCAGATCCCTATCTATCAAGCATTTTTAGACAGTCAGATCCATATCTATCAAGCATTGTTAGACAGATCCCTATCTATCAAGCACGGTTAAGCGGGCAGATCCCTATCTATCCAGCATTGTTAGACAGACAGAACAACTGTAGCCATATATAAAAACTATGTATTTTACATAAAGATTGCTAGACACAGATCTCAACTGTTATTGTGTCTTCAAAAGTTAGTCAAAGAACCAAATAGTGAATTCCAATAGCCACTGGTTGTTATGCAATAAGAAAAGCACAGATCTATTGAATTCATTTATTTATTTGCCACCTTGGTCCTGATTTTACTTTTGTGGTCATAATGCTGATTGTATATACATTCTTTATTCGGTCAATCAATGTGTTTCCCCGGAATATCAGGAGAAAGGAGAACCTAGCTAGCTATCCATCTGACGAGGATGAAAACACACTAACAAGAAGTAGGATGTTCAGAAAGCCTGCTTCCTGGGATGGGACCAGAGAAGGAAGTAAGATGTTCAGAAGGCCTTCTGGGGGCGGGACCAGAGAAGGAAGCACTGCCCCTAGAGAGTTGTTGTCTTTTAGATAATGTTGACATCTTGTACAATACACTGTATCTGCTGAGGTGAACATCGAACAAGGACAACCGTGACTACACACAAAACGGTGTCTAGCAAAGGTCAGTAGCTATGACATGGAGGATTTGAGAAATGAAACAAAAAATGACAACATTTATTTTTACAATTTCACTTACCTTTCAGTACATGCTTGGAACTAATAAGGTTTGTCGTTTAACACGGAAAAAACATTGCTGTAATCCTGCTGGCCAACTATGGGTGAGACGTATGTCGCCACACAAATCATGCCACCTTATTATACCTTTTAACTTCACCATCATTTAAAAGGTTTCCTTAAAAATGTGTAGTGTGGCATGCAGGGAAAGAATTTCCCAAAAAATGATAGCATGAGACTGGGGCAATGACAAAACATTTGAATAAGTTAAAGGTAGACTTCACAGAATGTAGACTTGCTATAGGTATTGTAAATTACATTGTAATTGTAATGTAAAATTTGAATTTACAGTAGATGCACTTGTATTGGTTCGGGAGGTCCGGGTGCCATTCCACTACTCAGGAAGCCTCTTGTGGTTTCATTACACTGTCTAATCAAGCTTTTATCTAACCTGAATCGTTGGCCTCTGCTGGGTTGTGACTCAGTGACTCCTGAACGGTCAGTTTATCAGTGGGTGAAAATTGACCGCGGCGTGAATCGCGGTCTTCATAGCCGCAAGTGGAGGCTGCAAAGGAATCATGGAATCGTTTTATTTATAGCCCATGTCTAACGAGGCGTAGTTGTTATTTGAAAACCTTTTATTCGAGTCATACTCACTGGAATCAGATTTCTCATTTTTCTTCTCATCTTTCAGTTCATGCGAACGTTCTGTAGCAGTCATTAAAAAAATGATTATTTTTACTTTCATTGACAAGGTAGTTCAAGCATTGAAATCTCTTTGGCTGGAAGCTGTGGTATATCAGACCATATACCATGGGTTAACTGCTAATTACAGTCAACTCAAAATGTCTTGGAACCAATCGTGAAATTGAGCAAAAGTGAATAAAGAAAATAAACAACATAAACAACTAGTCCTATTTTGCCACACCGCCACACAATTATTGCTCAAACATACAATTAATTGCTATACGTGCTGTTTAGTTCTCCTCCTAACCATGCTATCTCAGTTAACAGAGTATCCAGGTTATCATCCCTCAACCTCTTGACTTTTGGTCGACATCTTAAACTTCTGTTTAACTGTCAGTGAGACCATCCTTCCTCCCATCCACACCTCCATGTAGTTTTCCACACTGGTTGTGATGGTGTTACCTTTTACACTCTTCCCTGCTCCCATCGTCCTGACCAGAAAACACCTCAGAACATCAGGCTGTAGTAGTGTTTCTGTTGAATCGCAAAATATAGTATGTATCATTATTAGCAACAGCTAAATAAACCCCGACTGACCACATTCGGGAGATGTTTATGGTGTGGTTAAAGGGCGATAGACTCATTTTCTTGAGCACCATACTGAAAAAAATCGATATTTTCCAGTTTAATGGAAAATAAATTACAGTTTGATGTAAAAAATATATTATTATAATTCCAGACTGTGATTTCAAATAACTGTTGCCCAAGCAAATTATTTTTACATTTATATACAAATTTGAAAACAATAACAATAAAAATTTACCAAGGGATCATGATTATCAGATTGAAAACTAGTTTTAAAAAAATGCTGTCAATCTACTTCTTGTAACAGCACTTGTTGTTTAATTTCATTGTCCAAACAAGCTTTTATGTAACATGCATTGTTGGCATTCTCAGACGATTGTGATTGGGTGCAGTTCGACCAAATGACTAAAGCACTACTAATGTGGAATCTGATATTGAGATGTAACCTCGTTGCCAGACACTTTGGCACAAATTCATGGAATGACTGGTGATACGGTCTGTCAAACCTGGCCTACATTAGCCAATGAGAGACCACTTTAGGCACTAGTTTAAATGGCTTAGTCTACTGTACCAACCAATCTCCCCAACGTGGTCTCAGGGGAAAACGTCACATGTTATACATAAATGTGTGACAACCAATTTAGTTAGATATGTTATGTTATGTTACAAATTAATGTTAATGTTAGGTATTACAGTACTGAGATTAAGGTTTGGGTTAAGTCTATAAAACAATAAAGGTTTGGTTAACGTTAGGTATCACAGTACTGGAGTTAAGATTTGAGTTATGGTTAGAAAAAATCTGCCTCTGGTTGGATTTGAACTTGGGACCATTGGAGATGTTACTGCCCATCCACCATCCCCTACCAAAACACCCCTCTATTTAACTATTACCGCGCTCACCGCTGGCTCTTACGGCCAATGGTTGATACTCTAACGTTCCTATGATTTACACAAGTATGATTGCAGGAAGATGGATCTTGATTGTGACTACCTTTGGAAACAACATCTAACACTGACTATAACTATGTGGTTAAAGTACAGGATCTCTGCATTTTGAGGCCATGTCTGTATATATTGGTTTCAGGACTTAGAAATAGCAACACTAAATTATATGTAGTACCCTATTTCATGGCACAGCATTGGGTTGACTGGATTGACAGGTGTTTCTGCTCAGTCAGGTGTGTTCCTGACTTTCATAATTTCTGAAGGAGGTTGGCGTGAATGTGTCAACCACCGCCAGCCATATTCACCAGCACAACTACAGTGTTTTCAGAAAGTATTCAGACCCCTGGCTGGGTATCATGTGTAGATCAAAGAGGAAAGAAAATGTTTAATCCTTATTAGAATAGGGCTTTAACAAAAGGTCAGAATTATGAAGGGGTCTGAATAGCTTCTGAATCCAATGTACAGAGGCTATACTGCAGGATGCATTAAGTGCAGTTGTCTTCTGTTCATTTATGCTTGGATTTATGCTAGTGGCATAGTGCATTTCTTACATGTTGACTCTTTAACGCTGTTATTGTGGCGAAAGGTGGCTTTACTAAGTAGTAACGTATTGTTTATGGAGTTGAATAATCTCGCACGCAACATATTTAAAAAAAATAATCTTACAAATGTTTCCCAACGTAATATTAATGTTCCCTTGAAATTATTGATTCTTAGTGATAATGATTGAATTTGAGTGATATTTTTAAATTTTGTAAAATGTTTTAAATGTTTTATTTATTTATTTTTTATATTTTAAACAACTTCACGCATACATGTCAATAATATTTGTTTAAATTAATGTTGAGTCGATTGTTGTACATAATATAATTATCAATAATGAGCAAGTTACTCACCTTGACTGAAGATGCTCACAGATGTTACTGTTGTCAGGTATCTTGACTGAGAGCTGAATCAATGTGGGCATTGTGCATTCCTTGTTCCGTTTCATCTGTAGCTAGGATAACCAATGAGAGATCTTTAATGCGATTGTATCTTTTAACAGCCTCATGTGTTAACCCTTCATCACCCCTGCACTTATTGCACTGTCTGTGTCTACATAGTTTCAAGCATTCTTGTTATAACCCTGAAGCCAAGTTGACAGTGTATTTAGCTACTTAATGGAAGCAGAGGAGCAACTGCTTTTCAGTTGCTAAGCATATATGTTGCCCTAAAAACAATACACGGTTACCATTGGGATCGCTGCATACTGTAGACCGTGTGTGATTAGCCGTCTATGTGGCAATGGTTTGGCCAGGCTTCAGTCAGCATGAGAAGGCAATCTGCTGGTGTGATTTTTCATACTTTTCCGTCTGTCTGCGGCTGTCAGTTGGAGTTCAGACACCTGTAGTGTCAAAGGAGCACGCCTCCTCACCCAAATTCATACCAAAATTAAATGATCTGATGTAACTGTCATGTCTGTTACTCCCAAACCAAACCGATGTATGTTTAAAAGACTGGGCCAATTGCCAAAGCACTTAGATGGCTTTATGGTGCACTGCTCCATTATGGACCTGGGATCGAGGCACGATCTTAGTGTGTAACTATTTTTTTTGTAGTAATATTGTGCTTTCGCTGAAATAAATTACTCACACTACATTATATGTTTTTAGCTTATCATCAAATCAGGTATTTACCTGCATTTTCCTTTTTACTTTTTCAACTTGTTCGTCATCATTCCATTTCATAAGGACGACATGTTCATCGTGGCTTCAAAACGAAGCTAAATTTCCATGTGCCTGTCATCAACAATAAGATTAGGATCTAAAGACGAATGACTGAAAGACATCGGCACAAGTGGGATGGATCACAACTGGTGCCCTATTTCCTTCATAGTAACTACTTCTGATAGTGTGTCTGGTGCCATGAAGTGAGCAGGGAGCCATTTGGAGCCCTCCCCATGCATCTCCCACAGTAGGAACTTTTCTCTTGAGGAGCGTTCAAATGTTAACTTGACCCGGGCACCTGTGATTTGTATTGGTTTAGTGTTTTGTACTTTTGAAAGATTGCTTGTCAATTGTAATTATGTCTATGGTTTTAACAGTCAGAGTTTAGCCTTTGTCTGTAAATAATAGAAATCTAATAAATTGACCTGGGAATCTGTGACTCAGATTTGAGAGCTGAGCCTTTTATTGGGGTGAATTTAGGTGACAGGTAATATATAGGATTTGCACAACAATTTTTAAAATAACATTTGTTTAATGAGGCACCTTTCATCTATGGTTTTTAGAAAATAACACACTGCTTGTTTAAATGTTTTGTGTTTGACAAATGTTTGGTATTGGTGTATTTCATTTAAAAATGCATTCTGTGATTTTTGGCCACTTGTTGAAAGTGTGGCACTATCAAGCCAAAACGCGTCCCAGAAGAATGTGTAATGTACAGCTCCGGAAAGAATTAAGAGACCACTGCACCTTTTTCTTTCCTTTCCTAAAAAGTTGAAAAGGAAGGTTTTGAGTGAGGAACAGAAGGGTTAAAATTAAGAGATCACTACAAATTGAACGCTTCTGTTCCTCACTCAGAACCTTCCTTTTCAACTTTTTTGGAAAGGAAAGAAAAAGTTGCAGTGGTCTCTTAATTTTTTCCCGGAGCTGTATTTGCCAATGTGTCCTGTCTTCATCAAATATACTGATTTTCCAGTTTAATATTTTATTTCTAACTGAGGTATGAAAGTGATTCTACTTAGAAATTATCACAAAACTATATGATACAAATAACATCCCAGAATGCATCTTTAATAAACGCAGACATTATATGTGAGGACATCTTTAATCTGAAATGTTTATAATATGTACAGTGGGGAGAACAAGTATTTGATACACTGCCGATTTTGCTGGTTTTCCTACTTACAAAGCATGTAGAGGTCTGTAATTTTTAACATAGGTACACTTCAACTGTGAGAGACGGAATCTAAAACAAAAGTCCAGAAAATCACATTGTATGATTTTTAAATAATTAATTTGCATTTTATTGCATGACATAAGTATTTGATCACCTACCAAGCAGTAAGAATTCCGGCTCTCACAGACCTGTTAGTTTTTCTTTAAGAAGCCCTCCTGTTCTCCATTCATTACCTGTATTAACTGCACCTGTTTGAACTCTTTACCGGTATAAAAGACACCTGTCCACACACTCAATCAAACAGACTCCAACCTATCCACAATGGCCAAGACCAGAGAGCTGTGTAAGGACATCAGGGATAAAATTGTAGACCTGCACAAGGATGGGATGGGCTACAGGACAACAGGCAAGCAGCTTGGTGAGAAGGCAACAACTGTTGGAGCAATTATTAGAAAATGGAAGAAGTTCAAGATGATGGTCAATCTCCCTCGGTCTGGGGCTCCATGCAAGATCTCACCTCGTGGGGCATCAATGATCATGAGGAAGGTGAGGGATCTGCCCAGAACTACATGGCAGGACCTGGTCAATGACCTGAAGAGAGCTGGGACCACAGTCTCAAAGAAAACCACTAGTAACACACTATGCCGTCATGGATTAAAATTCTGCAGCGCACGCAAGGTCCCCCTACTCAAGCCAGCGCATGTCCAGGCCCGTCGGAAGTTTGCCAATGACCATCTGAATGATCCAGGGGAGGAATGGGAGAAGGTCATGTGGTCTGATGAGACAAAAATAGAGCTTTTTGGTCTAAACTCCACTCGCCGTGTTAAGAGGAAGAAGAAGGATGAGTACAACCCCAAGAACACCATCCCAACCGTGAAGCATGGAGGTGGAAACATCATTCTTTGGGGATGCTTTTCTGCAAAGGGGACAGGACGACTGCACCATATTGAGGGGAGGATGGATGGGGCCATGTATCGTGAGATCTTGGCCAACAACCTCCTTCCCTCAGTAAGTGCATTGAAGATGGGTCATGGCAGGGTCTTCCAGCATGACAACGACCCGAAACACACAGACAGGGCAACTAAGGAGTGGCTCCGTAAGAAGCATCTCAAGGTCCTGGAGTGGCCTGGCCAGTCTCCAGACCTGAACCCAATAGAAAATCTTTGGAGGGAGCTGAAAGTCCGTACTGCCCAGCGACAGCCCCGAAACCTGAAGGATCTGGAGAAGGTCTGTATGGAGGAGTGGGCCAAAATCCCTGCTGCAGTGTGTGCAAACCTGGTCAGGAACTACAGGAAACGTATGATCTCTGTAATTGCAAACAAAGGTTTCTGTACCAAATATTAAGTTCTGCTTTTCTGATGTATCAAATACTTATGTCATACAATAAAATGCAAATTAATTATTTAAAAATCATACAATGTGATTTTCTGGATTTTTGTTTTAGATTCCGTGTCTCACAGTTGAAGCGTACCTATGATAAAAAATTGCAGACCTCTACATGCTTTGTAAGTAGGAAAACCTGCAAAATCAGCAGTGTATCAAATACTTGTTCTCCCCACCGCATAAATGATTAAAGACTTTACTATACACAGTTCGGTCCAGAAATTATTGGACACTGACACGTTTTGTTATTTCGTCTGTTTACCAAAATATATTTAAGTTACAGTTAAATAATGAATATGGGCTTAAAGTGCAGTTGCTCAGCTTTAATTCACATCCAAATTGGAGGAAGGGTTTAGGAATTACAGCTCTTTAATATGTAGCCCCCTTTTTCAAGGGACCAAATGTAATTGGACAATTGACCCAAAAACTGTTTCATGAACAGGTGTGGGCTATTCCTTCGTTATTTCAAATACAGAAGGTTCACCAGAAGGTGCAAACCATTCATAAGCTTCAAGAAGAGAAAGACCAGATTAGACTTTGCCAAAAAACATCTGTGTACGATTTATTCATTGGTTATCCCACAATGAACAGGGTGACGGAGAACCAATACAGCAATCATTTTCAGTATTCTGTTATTTCAAGCTGGGAGGAAATTCAGAAATCCACACTATTAGATCTCTGTTTCTCTCTTAGGATATTGGAAAAACAGCACTTGTCAATGTAGGTGGGGAAAGAGGAGGTGCTGCCAAACAGGGTCAGTTTATTGTGGTTTTATCAAGTGCATCAAGCACTTGGAGAAGGGATGTCGACCACTCAGTCTGGTAGCGGTGTGTGTGTGTGCGTGTGTGTGTGTTTGAAGGTAGTCTGGCAGAGAGGAGAGCTGAAGCTGAACTGACATGACCCCAGTAAAAGCGAGGGTATCCTACTCGCCCACTGCTGGGGATCACTCTTAGCATGGCAGATGACAGGTAGCCTACTGACCTATCCACCCATATAAACCCATGTGTGGTACTCATACTGCTGACCCACCACTGGCATCTCTACAACCCTAATACTGTCTACCTTCCGCTGCCAGCTCCACGCGGTCAGTTTTGGAGTTAAGACTGAGTGTTGCTGTCAACCCAGTTCCCATGGACTGTGTCCTTAACCCACACCCTCCTTCTGCAAAGCTAGAACCCGCCATAAAAACCTCCCTGCCATCAGAACCAACCATAAACATCTTGTCGGGTCATTCCGCTTTCCACGGAAGAAGCAGGTCAGTGGTCAAGACACATGCTCCCTCCCAGTACTTTAAACACACATTTCACCTGTTACTCTTCCTGAAATAATCACTGCTTTGGACTTTGAATTAATGTGTAAATAATGCACAGGAGTTCAAAGTAGGCAGAGCGAACGTGTTGGTTAATTACCAGTTTGTTTTACTTGTTAAGTGACCCAAAAGGCATATGTCAGTCCCTGAATGGACAAAAGTTATATTCTACCATTCTCTTATTTAGGTGGACTATTCTGCTTGACTATTCTGCTTGTTATACTGTTTTAGGAAACAGTATTATAAACAGTTGGTCAAATTAAATTTGTTTTCTCTGACTCAAAATGTATTCCATATTAATAAATATGGTTCTGTGCCAATACAAAACTGCTTAATACAACTGTGATTCATTGTAAAATATTTTTTGTTTCTTTTATAGTGAAAAAATCAAGAAACTGGTAACTGTCAATTTTATAATCATTCACCCATTAATCCCATTAGTAAAGACTGGAATTTACAGACAACAGTGCTTGCTATATATAAGTGTCAAATGGAAAAGAGGAAAAAACAGTGTTAGACCTAGGTAATTCCTCACTCCGCCTACCAAGCTTCTTTGCTCCCTCCGTTCTTGATCCCTGGGTTGTTTTCAGGGAGGTGAAACAGTCAAGTGAGTTTCTCTAAAACATGAATTATACATTATACAAGTCCATTGTAGCCAATAGTTGTAAAATAATCTTTGATTCTTTTGGACAAACCTTCCCTTAGAATACAACAATGAAATGCTATTATACATTTACACGGTTCAGTAGTTTCTTTTCATACTATGTAGGCCTACGTGTATGACAGCACTGAAAAGGTATTTGTATTTCTCTATGTGCTTGTTTAAGTGACATGTTATGTTACAAAAATAGTACTTCCGTATGAAGGTTACTATGGCAACGTAGGTTTACTGTGTTCTAAATCCTTTAGAAATGTGAATGAATAAATACTAAAACATAAATGCGTTAAATAACGTCGTAGGCATATACACCTCTACAAGTGGACGAATTCCTAGTTGCGTCAGGATAACTACGAAAAGGTCCGGCGAACTGAATTAAATGTATTGATTTGGGCATCGGATAGCCGACACATTTCCCATATGCCATTTCGTCACAATACGGTAACCCTAAGAGATTATATAGGACTGGCTGTGTAGACATACAGAGATCTTTACCTCTCACTCCGTGAAAGCAGCTGATTTCAGGGAATAGGAAAGTGAAACGGTCCCTTTTATTGGTTGGTTTACTGAAAGCAGAAGTGGAAATCTGGCAGACCAACTGGCTGCAATGGATCACGTTTTAGGGACCGTGTACCTTTTGGTCATTGGATTATTTTGTACAATGGAAAAGCAGAATAACAAAAAACGGTTCTTTCATATTAGATTTCCATTATTTGATTTTCAATTAAAAACGAATATCGGCCAATTAGGAAATGGCATTTTCCTTGTTTTTCGTTTTTGAATTTGAAACAAAATGGACTTGATTCAGTTCTTCTGAAATTGTACATGGATTATTGGTAAAGGAAAAAACAAATGTCTCCATCTTTATATTTTTGTTTTTTTCAAAGCAGGAAGGGCTTTTTTCCTAATAGACTATTCATATGGTCCTCATAGAATATGTATAGGGTTTGGAGGGTATGTTGGCTGAAGTTAGTTTGCACTAGCTTTAAAGCTTGCAAGCTGGCTACTTACTCTCTAACATGCTGGCTACCTAGTCTTACCTGGTTATAGACTACAGTTATGTTAATAGCTGGTGAAAGTCAATACCTCCACCTTCTACAAGATGAAGCTTTCTGTTCAGAGCTACCCGCTGTAGAAAGCTGATTTATCCATTACTTTTTGTAGCTTTCATAGCTAGACCTTCAGCTAATGGTGCTTATTAATGGCTAATAATGAACATCAGGTACACGTGGTTATCTATCTGGGACTTTGCATAGCTCACTTAGATATTTCTTACACATACAAAAAATTATAATTGCGTAAATTAATAGTCAATGAGGAGCAACAATATTAACCTAGAAACGTTTTACACTTTAAAATGAAATGCAATGCTCAACATCGATAATATCTCAACATAAATATATTAACTACAGGTGTTTATTTTCATGCAACATTGACAAACTGTATGTAATAATAATAATAATAATAAGCCACCACACAGCCACCTTGACACAACTCTTCCATAGACCCCCTTCCGTGTACGTGGCATGTGTTATAGAGGACATTTTGTGTTATCCCATAATTTCCATGTGCATTCTACTATTCTAATCCTATTTCTATGGGGCCCAGTTTGTATGCAATTTTCACATGCACTGTCTAATTCTTTTCAGGGTTTTCAGTGTTCAGCATTCAATCTAATTGTTTACTTTTTCACTTCTTATTACGAGTCCAGCATGAAAGACCACAGCAACCAGCAAGTATGTGAAGGTTTGTGGAACAGGCAGGCTAATATATACCACCCCACACCCCTCGGTTCTATTGGGTTCCCCACTCCTGTGAATGTAGTGTGTACCAGTATAACTGGTCTCACATTCTGATTATCTTAAGACATTGAACACTTATTAGCTCAGAATTGAAGACTGAAGCCACTATGAAATGTCAGAAGGTGAAGAAACTGAACTTCAGCCTGGAATCTCAAAACGAATTTAAGGTCATCTTAATTTCTCTTACATCCACTCAAATTGTGAGTTGTTCATTAAATCTTAATTAATTAATTAATTTGTTAAAATACTTTGTGTTTTATGTTGCTATTTAATATTACCTTTTTTGTCCCTCTTCCCTGATGTCCACAACAATGACAAATAGGTAACCATGTACAGTATCTGCTGTTCATTATTAGTCATAAAGAAGCACCATTAACTTCTACAAATCTCACCTTTCTACAGCAGGTAGCTCTAATAATCTTTTAGAAGGTTGAGGGACTGACTTCTACCAACTGTTACTAAGTCTAGTCTGTAACCAGGTAAGTTTCTAGTTTGTTAGATAGCAATAGCCAGCTAGTGCAAGCTAACATAGTTCAGTTGTTAAGTTTTCTGTGCAGGCGTACCAACTTCAAGATAGCTTCTGAGTCTTAGCAACATCAACATTATCTTGACGTCACACAAAATCCAAACCTTTCTTAGTGCTGCCAACACACCTTACCCTATACCTGTTCGATGAGGACCCTGTGAATATTCTATGAGGAAGCGTGTACTTCCTAGTATGAACAAAGCAAATAAATAAAAATAGGAAAACAGAAATACATTTTTGTATTCCGGTGTCCAATTTCAACAGAAGAAATGAAAATCATGTCTACTTTTGTTTCAACAACAAAAATGCCTGAGATTTCCCGTTTGGCCATTATTTGTTTTGAATTGGAAATCAAATAATGGAAATCAAATGGTTAAAACAAAGAACCATTTTCTGTAATTCCGTTTTTCCATTGTACAAAATAATCCAATGATCAAAAGGTACACAGACCCTAAAACAATAATGCTCTGGAGGAAACTGATTAAATTGAAATTGAAACTGATAAATTGCCATACCACTTTCACTTTCAGTAAGCCAACCATAGAAAGGAGACTTCGCTCTAACTGTCCCCTGATTTAGCAAGCAAACCTCAAGTAAAAAAACGACAACATCAAAAGTAAGTATGCACTAATGTTAGATTTCATCAAAGATGCCTAGAATGGAAAAACATAAACTGGCTTCTTAGTATTGCTTTGTGTTTGAGAGGTGAGTTATTGGACCGGTGTTAAGTTAATAAATAATAATAAAATGAGTAAAAATCAAAGTAAATATATAATAAAATAGGTATATATGCCCATGTGTGTTATGTGTTTATACTATTATATATTAATTTAACACTGTCCAGTATATATATATATATATACTGGTGTCACGTCTCCCTCCGCACCAGCTTCCTTCTGGCTCTTTGCGGTTCCAGCGGTCGACGTCACCGGTCTACTAGCTGCCACCGCTCCTTTTCCATCATCCAACCCCGGACTGTTGTTGTCGTCTCATCATCACGCACTCCTGTTCCCCATTCCATCATCAGTTTGTGTTTATCAGTTCCCTCTGTTCCCCTTGTCCTTTATTGTTTCATGTTCTGTGTTTGATGGTCGACTTCACACTAGCAGTTAGCTGAAGGTCTGTACCCAGGCTTTGCCTGTTTACGATACTTTATGTTCTAATGACTGCATTTTGTGCAGTGCCTGTTTACTCGCAGTATACGCGTTTTTTACTTGAGTAAATAAAATGCTCATCTTTACAATCCTGCGACTGATTCCTCAACCCACGCACGCAACAATTGGACCGGTGAAGTTAGCTTTATATTTATGATTTGGACTTTGGTTTTCAATACCACATCAATGAAATCTGGCAAAAAAGACAGCAATTGCTTTTTTTCTGAATTCCCAGTAATGGTTATAGGGCATAGTAATGGTTGTTTCCGCAACTGTCTGTGTGGGAATGACCGGGCCTCGTCCGCAGACATTCGTATAGGTGTTTGTCAACACACTTGCTCGTAAAACTGACGCGTGCACTAGACGACTGTGCCGTATATATTAAACCAGGATCTAAACAAATCAAAGAATAAACGTAGTGCTGCACATTGCATTGTCGCGTGCAGAAAACTGTATAGGAGAAGGAGTTAGTGAATGTGTTGAGAAAAACAGCTCTGCATGCTTTGGTTGGGGATCTATAATGGCAGTTGTATGCTTTGGACGTCCTGGCTAAGTAAATATTTGCCTGCCGGTGTTGTGCAGATTCTCCCCCTGCCAGAATCTGACCCCTCTTCGCGTGAACGCGCATGCTAGTCTCTGTTGCTGCGATATGCTTGCTTGTGTGAAGATGTTTGCCCTTCGTTGACAATTTAGCCTGCGTTTCTCAGATCTTAGTTGAACAAAACATTATTTATTTGTCCTTAAAAATAACAGTCAAATGATGACGTTTTATTATCGACAAAAATCGCTTTGTTTGCCCGGAAGACGGCTGTAATGTGCAGTTTCCTGTTAGGCTATTTGTTCCAGTGTGCTACTGTAGTCTCTAAACACGCACGTTTTCCAAAAGTATACATCAACATCGCCAAAATCTCTGTCGTCCTTTTGACTCATTTGGAAGCGGGATAGTTTAAAATCTAACCATAACTTTTATGACAAAAAAAGCCAATTATGAGCCAATTATAGCCAAGACCCAGCAAAACATATGTTTTAGAATTTAGATTTTTATCACACTGTAGTGTTTGGTGCATAACCTACATATTACCCCAAAAACCTATTCCACCCCACCTGCATAGTTCACAGGTCCCACTAGAGAGCGTCGGGCCCTCATGCCACTCTCATGGAGTCTGTCTCTGACAGTTTGGTCAGAAACATGCACACCAGTAGCCTGCTGGAGGTCATTTTGTTGGGCTCTGGCAGTGCTCCTTCTGTTCCTCCTCACACAAAGGAGTAGATACCGGTACTGCTGCTGTGTGGATGCCTTTCTACGGCCCTGTCCAGCTCTCCTCGTGTAACATCCTGTCTCCTGGTATCTCCTCCATGCTTTTGAGACTGTACTGGGAGACACAGCAAACCTTCTTGCGACGGCACATATGGATGTGCCATCCTGGTGGAGCTGGACTACCTGTGCAACCTGAATGGGCTGCAGGTACCACCTCAGTAGTGACAAGGACACTAGCAAAATGCAAAACTAGAGAAGAATCAATCAGGAAGGATAAGGAGAGAGCAATCATCTGTGGCCACCACGTGCAAAACCATTCCCTTTTTGGGAGTTGTCTTACTGTTGCCTCTCCAGTGCACCTGTTGTCACTTTCATTTGCACCAAAACGGGTGACATTGAATTACAATCCCTTATGCTTCCGAACTGGACAGATTGACATCCCTGAAGTTTAATTGACTTGGTGCTATGCTGTGATGATTACATGTTCCCTTTTTTGAGCAATGTATTTGAAAACAGTTTCTAAGACCCAGGCATTGTTTCCCAAACTTTTTCAGTCTGGCACCACTTTTCATTATGTTGGAAGTTCCCTTAAAATAGGGGTCTAGTTTGATACTGCCCTGCATAGGCCGTCTGTCTTTTTGATACATTGCATTATTTCTTTTCCTGTTTCACAAATAAAATATTTGATATATGAAATTATACAGCTTCATAAAGTATATTGCTTATGATGAGCCAATATCTGAGTGTTTGACATGTTCTTGGCAGTGTTTGTGAAGAACACCTTAGTTTTTTAGCAGAGAACAAATGGGAAATCAAATGTGAATATTTTTGCAATTCATACATTTATAATATATAATGGAATATAAATATTATTATTATTTAATAGAAGAAGTGAAAGGCAGGAGTTGTGGGCTCAACAATATCCATCTTGTATGGTACTTTGCGTCACATAAGATATGAATGAATGTGTTAGTTGTACAATTACCCACTATGACTAGGGGCATGTAGACCGAAACATACAGGAGGCTAAGACTCCAAGAACAGGATCTAAGGAATTAAATGGTAAAAGTGTTTGAGTGGCCCAGTCAGAGCCCTGAACCTATATTCAATCGCAGATTTGTGGCATGACTTGAAGATAGTTGTCCATTGATGCTTCCCAAGGAACTGAGTATTTAGAGAAGAATTGTGAAGGACAGTGCCCTGTTGCTCATCTGGCTGCACCCAAACTGTCCGCTGTAGGGAGTTTTCCTCAAGAATGGTCAAATATTGCTTAAGTATGCAAAGTTGGTATAGACTTACTACAATAAACTCACAACTGTTTGTCACACACTAATTATCTTGTTGCATTGTTTTCCACCCCAACCAGGTGTCTTCCATTAATCCATCACCTGTGCCTATTTCACCTGTGCTCATTGTCTGTTCTGGTTGTCAGTTCGTCTTGTGGATGGCTGTTCTGGTTGTCAGTTCGTCTTGAGGATTACTATGTCGTTCTTGCCAGGCTGTATTTTCTGTGACCCCATCCATGTATGTATTGTTGCTATCCCGTGTGCCTACCTCTGCTTGCCTTTACCTGAACTCTGGCCATTCCTTGTCTGCTTACTGCTATTGTTATTTACGTGTACCAAACCCTGATTTCCCATGATGTGTCTTTATCCATTGATGTCAATAAACCTTGCCTAGTTTGTACACATGTCTCCTGAGTCTGCACTTGGATCTCACCATAGTTATTACACTGTTATTACTGCCAAAGCTACGTTCACCCAGTTTAAACTCAAGAGAAAAGTATATGGAGACAATTATATTTCATAAATATACATGTGTATACATTTTCAAAATAAAGTAATCCCTAAAAGTGTGTAGTATGCGTTCTAGATAAATTGATTTAATGCAGGGAATTGAGACACAGGCATGATTCAATATGGAAAAGCTTAAGGGGGTGTTGATTTTCTACAGGCATTGAATCAGTTACCTATTTAAAGCCACAGCAGTACCTTAATAGGTCAATGAAAACTATCATCGCTGTGACAATGTTATAACTAAGCAATAAGCATGTATTACCATATTTTGTCATATATTATAACTTTAAATAGATCAATTAATACCGAGTAGATAAATAGAATGACGTTGAGAGGGTGAATTCCTAGGCAGTAGTGTTTTCTCCTCAGGGTAGTGTTGTGAACAGCTAGCAAGAGTGAAAGGAAATGTACGCACTTGCTAGATTCTGACTGCTTAGATGTGCAACCAATGGTTAACGGTCCATGTAATGCTTATCAGTTTATTCATCTAATTAATATCCCTAAATAGAAAATAAAAAAAATGGGTTGAAAATTGTAATTTTCAATTATTTTTCTGTCAAAACAATTGAAAATTGGGTTTATGGACTTGTATATTTCAATTTTCAGATTTTTGTTTTGTCGACTGCAAAAATAAAAATTGTATTATTGGCCTCGGAGGCAAAACTGGATCATGTTCTTATTTCCATCTCTGAAGGGCTGAGGCATCACACTAAACCATATGACAAAGGGGGAGTCTGATGTAGTTGGTTAGCCTCTTTATTGGTCAGTTATGTTTTTTCATTGCAGACTACAACATACCCCACATCTGCATCTGACCCAGTTAAGGGGTTGCTTGTACGGCTCGTTAAGCTTGACGCCATGTGTCCGATACCTTGGCCCATTTGAGCTGGAAATAAGAACAGGATCCAGTTTTGCCTCTGAGGCCAATAATCCAATTTTATATTTTTCATTCCATGAACCAAAAATCTGAAAATAAAAAAAAACAAGTCCATAAACTCAATTTTCAATTGTTTCAACAGAAAAATAATTGAAAATTGGAATTTAACCCATTTTTTAATTTTCTATTTAATTGTATATTAATTAGATTAATAAACTGATAGACATTACTCAGACCCTTGTACCTCCCACAGCAGAAATGTCCCTCTTAAGGAGAGATCGAAAGTAAATTTCAACGGTGCACTTGTGATTCAGAGAGCTTGACCTTTCTTGGGATAAACGTTGGTCCACAAACATCAAGAGGAATAACCAGCATGTCAAATGACCGGGGTGAGTAAAAACACATGTGTTTGCATACTCATTACATAGTGCAGATGAGATTTGCACACACAAAAAAAAATATTTTGAAAAGTTTTTAAGTAAGGTTTACAGAGTGGCCGTCATTCATGAAACGTGCATATGATCAAATTTGATCTTAAAATGATTTTAGGATAATTTCACCGACAGAGCTGGTATTCATCAATATTATCTTTGTCGTAACCTTACGATCAAACTCACGTCTGGTCGGAGACCGTGTAAACCAACGTCAAAAAATAATGCTTGATTCTCAATAAGACCATCATTATCACGAAAAACAACAATCGTTACAGCCTGAGTAACTACAACCACAATTATGATAATAATAGTCGGTAATATAAAATTATATGAAGAGGAATATAACCCATGCAAACGTACCACAATATTAAATATTGTATCACTACCGTATTAATGTATCTATTTCTTTTACTTTATTCTGCATTTTCTATATCTCTTAAGGGGCTTACACACCGGAACTGGCAACCGCTGCCCCCTCCATTACGTTCAATGAATCCTCAACGGCAGCTTACTACCCTGGCGGCCGCGGCAGCAGCAAGGCGGCTGCCGCCCACGGGAACGAGCACAATATTTGGCTTGTCATGTGCCATGTTTACGATGTTGCATCAAGTGAGCTAGGCTACTTCGGTTGCTATAGTTACGGCTCCAAGGTCCGTTCCGGGGGAAACTCGGAGTTTACAAATTTTGTTCCACACACAAAAAAGTTATGTGCACGGTTAAAATAGGCTATATTCATTGGCTCACAACACGTACCAGACCGATATTTCACATTCGGTTTAGTTTCAGTTGCACGTATTACTAAGTGAAATTATAATATTAACATACTTGGCAAACTGATATAACAAGGCAGAGTAGATGTTGACCAAAACGTGAATGACATCATAGTGACTAGATCCCCAGAACAACGCTCAACATTTCTGCAACTTTGCATGCCGCCCTAATTGCCGCCGATGATTATTAAAAACGAGGCATTTCGGCCGGCGGTAGCCGGTTCCGGTGTGTAAACCCCTTTAATTCTGTTGGTCATTGTAAGGTTTGAATCACCTTTGGGTATGTAATGCCCTAGACAAATAAACTTGCTTTGCCTTGCTTTTCCTAAGTCACTCAGGCCTATACTATCGACATGTCGAGATCATAAATGGTCGTTATAATTTCAGTGGCTGGCATCTTTATTAGCTAACAAGTCTTAAATTTACTGGTGAGGGTATAAATAAACCAGTGGTTCTGGGTCCAGCAGTTACCCTAATAATGACAAGAGCTTGCTCTTCTAAAAGACCTCGGCCCTGGGCTGAGACACGAAAGAGTGTTCCGTAACTGCGCTGATTTTGTCATGGAGAATAACGAATGGTTAATTGATGCTGGAGGCTTTCAATTCAAATGTTGATGATTGCCACACCAGCATAAATTATGGGTGTGTCATATGTAAATAAGGACAGGTGCGGTGCGTTGTCGTGTGCACAGCTTTATCCGATTTCTCTACGATGACATCTACGCTAATTTCGAAGAGGTGCAACATTTCCGTAAAACACAACTGGAGATGATTGTATCTCTCTCCACACGTTCGAATCTGAGATCTTTTCTGAGAAGGCTTCATGAATGAGGGCCAGTGTCTTTCTGAATAGACATTTTCTTTCTGTTACTGCAGTTCCTTTAATTCATTTGGAGGATGACACATCAGGCTTTGGTGAGTATGGCGCAATTAACTAATCCTCATATAAGATCGGGCAGATAAAAATTTTAATTATGTCTGTAGTCAAAAAGCTAATTGTTGTAATGCAGAAATGTAGAAGTCACGTCACACCATGGTCAGTTCTAGGAATAAGAAGCGTATGCAGTCGCTTAGGGCCCCCGACCACAAGGGGACCCTGACCACTGGGGGGCCCTCGACCGCTAGGGGAGGGGACCCCAAATAAAATGTAGCTTAGAGCCCCCAAAAGGCTGGAACCGGCCCTGCGTCACACATTCTGTGAACTCAGTATTTGTTCACAGTTTAGATAGTGGCCAAATTGTGAACGCTGCTTCATTGAATTCTTGGAGATCATGTGACATTTGCTTGAGGGAGGTGACAGTTGGTTTACCAAGATTTCTCCTTTACCTACCATTTAAGCCTTGCATTTAATTGTAAGTCTTGTAAACTTTTTTTTTTTTT
>JACXGI010013758.1:0-20238 GCA_016801175.1 Esox masquinongy | reverse complement strand
TCCCTCTCGCTTGAGCTCAACATCCCTTCTCCCTGGGTTGGCTTATGTTTCATGGGCCTACTCTAGGGGGATTCCATCATTACGCATTCGATCATCTCTTTCTGACCGTGTCAGCTGTCGGGATGTTTTCGTCTTGGGGTTTTTGGGGTCGGTTTTTACTGGACCCTTTGAGCTTACTGGTGTTCCGGCAGGGAGTACAATTTTGGCTCGCTCGCTCCGCCGTGAACCACTAGGAGCTAAAGCCCCTCTAGGGGGCGGAGCTCCACGACATATAACGTTAGTTACCGGGAATGTAACTCCGGTTATATGAGTGGAGCGGAGCCCCCTAGACCTGTTGCCCTGCCGTCCCAGGGGTTATGCTGATAAATCTCGGGAGGACGTTCTCTGGGCTCACGGGTCATATATAGGGGCAGGCGTGCCCTGATTGGCTGACGCATCTTGCATAATGAGTTTTCAGTACAGCCGCGGACGCGGCCAGGGTAAACCACTAGGAGCTAAAGCCCCTCTAGGGGGCTCCGCTCCACTCATATAACCGGAGTTACATTCCCGGTAACTAACGATTTTGAGACTTGACACAAAATACTCAAAATACAGTTAAAGGCGGAAGTTTACATTCACTTAGGTTGAAATCATTAAAACTAATTTTTCAACCACTCCACAGATTTCATGTTAATAAACTATAGTTTTGGCAAGTCTGTTAGGACATCTACTTTGTGCATGACGCAAGTAATATTTCCAACAGCTCTTTACAGATTATTTCACATATGATTCACTATATCACAATTCTAGTGGATCAGAAGTTTACATAATACATAGTTGACTGTGCCTTTAAACAGCTTGGAAAATTCCAGAAATTTGTCATGGTTTTAGAAGCTTCTGATAGGCTAATTGATATCATTTGAGTGAATTAGAGGTGCACCTGTGGATGTATTTCAAGGCCTACCTTCAAACTCAGTGCCTCTTTTGAAATCATTTCAAAATCAAAAGAAATCAGCAAAAACCTCAGAAAAAAATTGTAGACCTCCCGAATTCTGGTTCATCCATGGGAACGATTTTTAAACACCTGAAGGTACCAAGTTCATCTGTACAAACAATAGTATGCAAGTATAAACACCATGGGACCACGCAACCATCATTCTGCTCAGGAAGGAGACACATTCTGTCTCCTAGAGATGAACGTACTTTGGTGCGAAAAGTGCAAATCAATCTCAGAACAACATCAAAGTACCTTGTAAAGATGCTGGAGAAAGCAGGTATAAAAGTATCTATATCCACAGTAAAATGAGTCCTATATCGACATAACCTGAAAGGCCGCTCAGCGAGGAAGAATCCACTGCTCCAAAACCGCCATTAAAAAGCCAGACTACGGTTTGCGACTGCACATGTGGACAAAGATCATACTTTTTGGAGAAATGTCCTTTGGTCTGATAAAACATAAATGTAACTGTTTGGCCATAATGACCATTGTTATGTTTGAAGGAAAAAGGGGGAAGCTTGCAAGCCGAAGAACACCATTGCACTTCACAAAATAGATGGCATCATGAGTAAGGAAAATGATGTGGATATTTTGAGGCAACATCTCAAGACATCAGTCAGGAAGTTGAAGCTTGGTCACAAATGAGTCTTCCAATTGGACAATGACCCCAAGCATACTTCCACAGTTGTGGCAAAATGGCTTAAGGACAACAAAGTGAAGGTATTGAAGTGGCTATCACAGCCCTGACCTCAATCCTATAGAAGATTTGTGTGCAGAACTGAAAAGGTGTGTGCGAGGAAGGAGGCCTACAAACCTGACTCAGTTACACCAGTTCCGTCCGGAGGAATGGGCCAAAAATCACCCAACTTATTATGGGAAGCTTGTGGAAGGCTACCTGAAACGTTTGACCCAAGTCAAACAATTTACAGTTTTTCTCAATTGCTAAAACACTAAAACCCATTGGCTGAACAAAGTTCTCAGTTGCCTGGACTCATTTAGCTAATTATGCAGTCTGTTGTCAATACCTTAAACCGTTTCACATGGTAAAACACAATTTGCAGATCTCACTTAGACTTTTCAGCTAAACTCTAAACACATTCTCATTCTCAAAACACATTCTGCACTCTAATGCACATGTCATCCATACTGATAAACACAAGTGGCAACAATCAAATACAAATAGAGAACATGTCATTGATTGAACACAACTGCTCAAAATTGATTCAACCTGTTTCAAATGATGTGACACACCCAATATAAGCCAGTTCAGAGAGCAAACAGGTCGTTGAAGGTGGGAAGGAGAGAAAGTCTGAGAATGGATAGAAGAAACAATGTGAGAGGACGAGGACGAGGACGAGTGCGTATGCGAGGTGGGCGACGAGGAGGAGGAGGGCAAGAAAGAGGAAGACAAAGTGTAAATATCTGATGAAATTCGAGCAACAGTCATTGACCATGTTCTTGTCCATGGACTGACAATGAAGGAAGCAGGACTTGGAGTGCAACCCAATTTGAGCCGATTTTCTGTGTCCACCATAGTAAGGACATTCAGAGAAGAGAACAGGTACAGTACACTACTGTATTTTTGTAATTGCAAATTTACTGTACTACACTATATGCAGCTGTTTCAATAGATATTTGTAAATCACTATGTATTGTACTGCATGAATGTTTTGTAACTGCAAATTTACTTTTTGTAGAATTGCAAGGCTGCCACATGCAGGTGGAAGGACAGCTATATTCACTCGGGAGCAAGAGGCCGTTATAGTGGGCATGGTCCTGCAAGATCATGCAATACAACTCAGAGAAATCCAGGAACGAGTGATACAAGACAAAATTCACTTCCAGGGAATCGACAGTGTGAGCATTTCCACAATTGACCGTGTCCTCCATCATAACAGGATGCGAATGAAACAAGTATACAGAGTACCTTTTGAGCGCAACTCACCAAGGGTGAAAGAACTGCGAGCTCAGTATGTGCAAGTAAGTGTACATTCAGAAACATTTACTGTAATCCAGATTGTCTACAATACTAACACATACTATGTGAATGACATTACTCTTCAGTACATACAGGTGCTGGTCATATAATTAGAATATCATCAAAAGTTGATTTATTTCAGTAATTCCATTCAAAAAGTGAAACTTGGATATTATATTCATTCATTACACACAGACTGATATATTTCAAATGTTTATTTCATTTAATTGTGATGATTAAAACTGACAACTAATGAAAATCCCAAATCAGTATCTCAGAAAATGGAATTACTGAAATAAATCAACTTTTTGATGATATTCTAATTATATGACCAGCACCTGTAGTGTATGTGAATCAGAAGTGCATACAGTAGGCCTAATTGTACTCTACAGTATAGCACTGTCTCTGTACGACTTTTATTCTACATGTCGTACAGAGACAGTTCTACATGCAGTATATTGTATTTCTACACAGACAATATTTGACTTGGAATCCTTGGACAGACCCCATGAGTTCATCTTTGTCGATGAAGCAGGCTTCAATCTAACAAAGAGGAGAAGGAGAGGCCGAAACATGATTGGACAGCTGGCCATTGTTGAAGTCCCTGGTCAACGAGGTGGCAATATCACAATCTGTGCTGCTATCAGCAACCATGGTGTTCTGCATCACCATGTTACACTTGGGCCATATAACACCCAGCACCTTCTAAGATTTATTGCCAATCTAAAAGAGATTTTATTTGAGCAGCAGGTTCAAGAGCAGCAGGGTCAAGAGCTAAATGAGAATCCCATTCCCACCTATGTGATAGTGAGGGACAATGTCAGTTTCCACCGAGCTGCTCAGGTAAGGGAATGGTTTAACATCAATGGGCAGTTTATGAACTTGTACCTCCCTCCATACTCGCCTTTCCTGAATCCGATTGAGGAGTTTTTCTCCTTTTGGAGATGGAAAGTATATGATAGACAACCCTACACCAGAGTAAATCTGCTGCAAGCCATGAATTTAGCCTGTGGTGATATAGGTGAGGAATCATGTCAGGGCTGGATACGGCACACAAGAGGCTTCTTCCCCCATTGCCTCGGGAGGGACAATATTGCTTGTGATGTCGACAAAGTGCTCTGGCCTGACCCAGCCCAAAGACAAGAAGCACATTGATCACATGTTTACTCCTTTGATTTTTGTCCCTTTTAGTATTTTATACTGTAGTACAGTGCATTGTAGGCTGAATACTGTACAATGGACAAATTGTATGGCCCTGAACATTGTGCTTTCCATTTGTTAACATTACTGACTGCTCAATGGATTTTGACTGGTTGCAGGTTCATATCAAAAATGAACAAGAATTACAGTATCACAGAGACAAAGGACAAGTTTGTGAGATGCGGGGTACAGTACTGTAAAAATAGGGGTACAAGGAGGAGGAAGAACAAAAAACAAAACTGCAAAGAGCAAAGCAGAGTAGTAATTTCTGATCAGTTTTGAGCTACTATGATAGAACATGTTTTCGTTCATCAAAAGACAATGATGGAAGAATATGAAATTTGTTTTGAGATTAAAAATTTACTTCTCCCTGAGAACTGTATGTTTTGAACAATGTGTTTTCTATTTTTCGGTGTATTGTTTACTGACTGCTTGAGACTATATATCATTTTGATCACTTTGTTTATGATTTGAGAGAAGTGTTTGATTTTGAACACAGGTAAAACTGTTTTGAGGCGAATGTTTCATTTTGCAAGAGGAGTGAGAGGTTTTGTAAATAGTGTTTGAAGATGAGGTTTTGTGTTTAATGTTTTCAGGAAATGGAGCAAGGTTTCAGAAATTGTGTTTTAGCAATTGAGAAAAACTGTTAAGGCAATGCTACCAAATGATAATTAAGTGAATGTAAACTTCTGAGCCACTTGGATTGAGATGAATACAATAAAAGCTGAAATCAATCATTCTCTCTACTATTATTCTGACATTTCACATTCTTAAAATAAATTGGTGATCCTAACTTACCTAAGACGGGCTGTTTTTACTAGGATTGTTAGGAGTTGTGAACAACTGAGTTTAAATGTATTTATCTAGGGTGTATGTAAACATCCGACTTCAACTGTACCTCCTAAATTATGTGTTCAATTGTTAAGTTTATTTCTTAAATAATAAGAGGGATTTATACATTTAAATGTCATGCTTTTTTGTTACTTACAAGTTGATCATAAATTGCATGATTCAAGTCACAAGTGTGTCCTCTTTATTTTCACTTGCTCTTTGGGGTTTCTGGGACGGGTATCTGTGTATATGCTTTGTAACAACTGATGATGTAAATACACAAAAAGCTTTATAAAAGAAATTTAATTGATCGATTTAAAGGGGAATAACAATGAATATCTAAGATTTGTATATATATAAGTTCATAAATCGTACGTTATTCTTGTGTTGTGTTTCTATCCACCCAACATTCTCAGTCAGGGCTTTTGCAGTAAACCTACGAGGTGTTTATAGAGTAGATGTTAGAAAAGGTAAACTTTCAAACCCACCACTTGCATTTATTACATAAAATGCATATGGTGCACCATATAACCACTCTGTGACTGCATGATCTACAACTTCATGGCTGGGCTGTTGTTGCTCCTAGACGCTTCCACTTCACAATTATAGCACTTACAGTTGCTCGGGGCAGGTCTAGTAGGGCAGAAATTTCACAAACTGACTTGTGGCAAAGGTGGCATCCTATGACAGTGCCACGTCCAAAGTCACTGACCTCTTCAGTACGACCCGTTGTACTGCCAATGTTTGTCTATGGAGATTTCATGGCTATGTGCTGGATTATATGCACTTGAGAGCAATGGGTGTGGTTGAAACACCAGAACTCAATAATTAGTAGGGGTGTCCACATACTTTTGTTGTGGTTTGTTTGTGACAGAACAGTTGTTTTTCAGGTAGATAATTTTTTCACATTTTATCAAATCACTTTAGTAGAAGAACAATGTAACCCTCTGACACTGCACTCAACGCTGCCCTCCTCTCCAATGCGTGCATACAGGGACAGACCAACAATTACTTCAAGGAATTTATGAATGTAACCACGTCTTAGGTATTCATTGAATTCACCTTCAAACCAGTAACCACTCTGAAATTACTCTCTGAGTTTCGTGCCCACAGGACTAGCGCTGACTGGATGTTTTTAGTTTCGCACACTATTTTTGGTCCTCCTGCTGTGTGAAAAACCCAGAGGCTGGTTGTTTATGAGATACTAAAGCTGGCACACCTGGTGCTGACAATCATACCAGACTCAAAGTCACTTAAGTCACTTATTTGCCCAATTTAACATTCATTCAATAAAAACTGAATGCCTGTCTTCCTGCCTGATGTATATCATTCATGTAAACATCCCTAAAACGGATGTATGCATCTTGGATTCCGCTTTTTACTGACTGAATTAATCCAAATCATTATGATAATATTTGACATTAGGGCTTAATACTGTCTCGTAGGAAGTCTTACAATGATTATGACCCAGCATAGTGTATTTTTCTATAGGCCTTTTAAATGAAGTGTTACAAAACATTTCTTATTTTCTGTTTCTCAAAACTAATGTGAGTTGCTTGTTCTTTGGCAGGTGCCCTACCTCCCTGCCAGCAGGAAACAAGTGCAGAATGTGATGAAACTGCTGAGTGGGCGAAAGGGTAACCTCGTGGACTTGGGCTCCGGTGATGGCAGGATTGTAAGTGTTTGGCTTTTTCTGCAGATATGGAATGTGTATGTGAATTTGCTGAATATGTAAGCTGCAATCAGATTGCTTTGTCCGCAAGGAAAATAGGAAGTTGACGTGTGCAATGTGGGTGGAGACCAAGAATCCCTGCAAGGATAGTAAAACCATGGAAAATGTACCTTGTGGGGGAAAAAGCTTATTCCGGCTTAGTTATATTTGGGGTTAGAGGTTAGCAGACCTAGTATTGTAAATGGGAATTATTTTCAAGGTCCCGAAAAGGATTGTAAATCTTGAAGTGTGTGTGTGCATCTGAAAGTTAAGAGAGGGAAAGAGAAACAGACTGAAAGATTTTGTTGACTAATCTCATGTTTATATTATTTTCAGGTGCTGGAAGCACACAAACTCGGCTTAGGTCCTACAGTTGGATACGAACTCAACCCCTGGTTGGTTCTTCTGGCCAACTTTCACGCATGGAGAGCAGGCGATTATGGGAAGGTGTCGTATCAGAGGGAAGACCTATGGAAGGTGTGACACGGACAGATGCTTCTTTTTTATAACACCAAACCAGCCTTTAGTTTTTTCATTTAAGGAGATCTGAGATGTTTGGATACATTAATATAGCTAATAGCACAGTCTTGCCCTCTGATTAGCATTTTCAGCATGTTGCTTATATCTATCCAATTCTATTAAAATGACACAGAGTACATAAAGGGCCATGGAGGCATGTGTTACATAAGTTTTGAGTTGTTTGGTCATGGGTAATAATTATTAGGGCTCAGAGTTGTGTTCATATTAAGTCTTATGGTCAGACTATTTCTGTAAATTGTTTGTTTTCTTACTGTGTTGCTGTTAAATTCCATTAGGGCATGTTTGTGCTGTAAAATTATAGTGCTGCAGAAAAGTAGATGTAAACACATTTTGTTTGAATAAGTGATCGTTTTTTGGGGATTATGATATTTGCATTTCTCATTGCAGGTTGACCTTACTGAGTGTAAAAATGTTACTGTGTTTTTGGCTCCCAGCGTGGTAAGTATTTTTACATTTGGCACACATTATGCATTAATAGAGGAGGCAGGTAGCCTGTTCCCCAGCTTGTAGCCTAGTGATTAGAGCATCTAACCAGTAACTAAAAAGCTGCTAGATTGAATCCCCGAGCCAGCTCAGGGAAAACCTGATGTTCTGTCCCTAAGCAAAGCAGAGAAACCTAATTGCTCCCCAGATTGTTGCTTTAAATGAGAATGTGTTCTTACCTGGTAAAATAAGGGTAAAACAAATACAGTGAGGGAAAAAAGTATTTGATCCCCTGCTGATTTTGTATGTTTGCCCACTGACAAAGAAATTATCAGTCCATAATTTTAATGGTAGGTTTACAGAATAACAACAAAAAAATCCAGAAAAACGCATGTCAAAAATTTTATAAATTGATTTGCATTTTAATGAGTGAAATAAGTATTTTTTATCCCCTCTCAATCAGAAAGATTTCTGGCTCCCAGGTGTCTTTTATACAGGTAAAGAGCTGAGATTAGGAGCACACTCTTAAAGGGAGTGCTCCTAATCTCAGCTTGTTACCTGTATAAAAGACACCCGTCCACAGAAGCAATCAATCAATCAGATTCCAAACTCTCCACCATGGCCAAGACCAAAGAGCTGTCCAAGGATGTCAGGGACAAGATTGTAGACCTACACAAGGCTGGAATGGGCTACAAGACCATCGCCAAGCAGCTTGGTAAGAAGGTGACAACAGTTGGTGCGATTATTCGCAAATGGAAGAAACACAAAAGAACTGTCAATCTCCCTCGTTCTGGGGCTCCATGCAAGATCTCACCTCGTGGAGTTGCAATGATCATGAGAACAGAGAGGAATCGGCCCAGAACTACACGGGAGGATCTTGTCAATTATCTCAAGGCAGCTGGGACTAGAGTCACCAAGAAAACAATTGGTAACACACTACGCCGTGAGGGACTGAAATCCTGCTGCGCCCGCAAGGTCCCCCTGCTCAAGAAAGCACATGTTCAGGCCCGTCTGACGTTTGCCAATGAACATCTGAATGATTCAGAGGAGAACTGGGTGAAGGTGTTGTGGTCAGATGAGACCAAAATCGAGCTCTTTGGCATCAACTCAACTCGCCGTGTTTGGAGGAGGAGGAATGCTGCCTATGACCCCAAGAACACCATCCCCACCGTCAAACATGGAGGTGGAAACATTATGCTTTGGGGGTGTTTTTCTGCTAAGGGGACAGGACAACTTCACCGCATCAAAAGGATGATGGACGGGGCCATGTACCGTCAAATCTTGGGTGAGAACCTCCTTCCCTCATCCAGGGCATTGAAAATGGGTCGTGGATGGGTATTCCAGCATGACAATGACCCAAAACACACGGCCAAGGCAACTAAGGAGTGGCTCAAGAAGAAGCACATTAAGGTCCTGGAGTGGCCTTGAAAGTCTCCAGACCTTAATCCCATAGAAAATCTGTGGAGGGAAGCTGAAGGTTCGAATTGCCAAACATCAGCCTCGAAACCTTAATGACTTGGAGAAAATCTGCAAAGAGGAGTGGGACAAAATCCCTCTTGAGATGTGTGCAAACCTGGTGGCCAACTACAAGAAACATCTGACCTCTCTGATTGCCAACAAGGGTTTTGCTACCGAGTACTAAGTCATGTTTTGCAGAGGGGTCGAATACTTATTTCACTCATTAAAATGCAAATCAATTTATAACATTTTTGACATGCGTTTTTCTGGATTTTTTTGTTGTTATTCTGTCTCTCACGGTTCAAATAAACCTACCATTAAAATTATTGACTGATTATTTCTTTGTCAGTGGGCAAATGTACAAAATCAGCAGGGGAGCAAATACTTTTTTCCCTCACTGTATATGCACTGCATGGATCGTCACAGTGGTCAAGCCTTTTGCTCAGCAAGTTGGCGCATGTTGCCATCAGTACCTATGTCGTACTATGTCATCTGTATGCTGATTTATGTAATTAAAACCACACTTTTTCAAACTTGAAATGTCATTACTAACTGAGGTACAGTAGTGATTCTACTTATGCACATATAACATAATTCACAAAATGGGAGGTTTAAAAAAAGTGTTTTGTCCCCAGGTCCCAGTCTGCATCTTTTTGTTTTCTCACATCCAGAAGAATGACATCTGCTTGCTATCATTGTAGCTATAAATGAATAGACATATATTAAAACCAGATTTGAAATAACTGTTTTTCCAGCTGTCTTTGCTGCAGGAGAAAATGGAGAATGAGCTTCCGGATGATGCCTTGGTCGTAGCTGGTCGGTTTCCCTTCACTGAGTGGACTCCATGCAGGATTGAAGGATATGGTGTGGACCGAGCCTGGTCTTATACCATGCTAGCCCAAAAACGGCCAGCAGGAACTAGTTTGCTAGCTCAGCCTGAAGAGTCACCAGTTTGAATAGGTGAACCAAGCACCTGCCTGCACTAAGCAGGATTATCTGACAGATGAATCAGTGGAAGGAAGAGGGTCAAATGATTTGCATCCACATGGGTTAAACACAAGTAGCTGACAGAAAACCACTATTCCGTTTTTTTTTGTTTAAAGAGAGGTGCCTTTTCTCAGTGGGATTTCCTTAAGGGGCATTATCATTTTCTTGTGCAACTCTGTCCTCATCCTGATCCTATTCAACAATCTTGATTGTGCTGTATGTTCATGAAAGATGTTTGGATTTTACTACAAGTTTGGTCATTTTTAAGTGTTGAGAGGTGCTTACTGATCTGAATGATTTAATAGTGGCAGAATAACCTATTATTGTATTGTGCCAAATAAGAAAAAAAATTTACTTTTACATTTGATTTATGTTTTAAAATAATATGCATAATATAATAAACAAATTGTGTTTATTTTGTACATTATAATTGGTTTCTACATTCTAACAGACTATCTAACATGAAAAATGTAATTAAAATTACTACATTGAGTACTAATTCTCCTTTCAAATTCCTGATCAGTCATCTTTTCATCAAAGAACTGTAGGCCAAAAAAATTAAATTAAAAACAAAATTAAGAGGTGAGCTAGAGAGACCTCCAGTAATACTGTACTTGTAGCAATTATTTTCAGAAACCTGAAACCTTAGTACCTTGAATGCCTTATGTTTATAGTTAATGTTGTGTTTTCACTACATCATCAAGTCAGCCTTTATTTTTCTCATCAAAAATGTGTGGGCAAAAATATCTCGGATGAGTTTCCCAAGGAAAAAAGAGACAATGGACAATTACATAGGCGTAGTCTGCACAGCCCGCTAAATGTTCCATAAAGCTAATTTGTCCCCACATCCCCCGTAATATTGTTTAAAGGACTCTGATTTATTCATTTTTTGTTATTTGTTACATGTCCCTCTGAGCAACACTGTGCCTGTGCTGGAATTTTTTCCCAAGAAGAGTGAATGTCTCTGAGTGAGTGAGTGATTGAGTCCAACCAATAGGGCCTGTGTTCGAATCTCCTCGCAGTCAAAGCAAATTATGCATTAGGGTTTGTTCCGGATAGACAAAAACTTTGCTGGCTGCAACCTTCATTAGCTGCGTTAAAGTAAGCCTAAAATAAAACTGTTTACGGTTATATTGCGACTATTTCTAGTGGATCTTGGAAGTACGCATCCGTGCATGCTTTTTGGATCAGGATAGACAAAAACTTCGCTGGCTACAACCTTCAGTAGGTACGTTATAGTAAGCCTAAAATAAAAATGTTTATATTGCGACTATGTCTGGTGGATTTTTGAAGTATGCATCCGTGCATGATTTTTGGGGTAATAGGCTAGGTCATAACCCCAGTAAAAGAGTAGGGGTTTCCACGATTCTCTCGTCTTTTCACTTGACGATAAAGTGTTAAGGAAATTTCATTGATAAGAACTCTTAATGGAAGTAAGTACAGAGACAAAATCTTGGCACAATTAGCGGTTTAATTTACTTGCAAGGAGAGACGCGTCAAAAGCTTACAGAATAGGGGGAGTGTGAGTTGGCAGGCGATGGAGTAGGCAGCGCAAGCAACATGCTCTGCTGAATTTCGGGTTAAAAGCTCTTTTTAGGCACCTTATATCAACAAAAACTACGACACGTCGCTCTGAGTTAATTCTTTTTTCATTATATGTTACTTGTATTGCGATACACCAGTGCAAATGGCCAATAATTTGCGAAAATTCAAGTTCACCGGAGCCTCGGCAACTGGGCCCAAAGCCTCAAGCTCAAATGATTCACCTCCTTGGTGTAGCACTAAGACACCTCAGCCTGATGACCAAATGGATGTCGCGGACCTGAAGGCAGAAATCCTCACGTCGTTGAAAACAGATATTGCTATGCTGCTCAGGTCGGAACTGAAAACCGCTCTGGCTGAAGATTTTGAAAACATCAAATCCGAGCTACAGGCAGTAAAAACGGAGCTAGCTAACAACACCACAGCGATTCGCTCCGAGGTGGAGACGATGAAAACAACAGTGTCGCACATGGAGCAGGGGCTCTCATCATGTTCAGACGACGTAACTTTGTTGTTAACGAAAGTGGGTAAACTCGAGACAGAAGTTGGCAATCTGCAGGAGAAATGTCTTGATATGGAAGGAAGGATGAGGCGCTCCAACATCCGAATATTAAACGTCCCAGAGACCCCAGGCTCAAGTACACCGGCAGCTGTCTCCAAACTATTAAGAGACGCACTGAAAATGGACAAAGACGTCCTGATCGACCGGTCTCACAGAGGTCTACAGCCGAGGAGCCAAGGCGGTAAACCTCGTGTAATCGTGGCGAAAGTCCACTATTACCAAGATTGTGTTTACATCCTTCGCCGCGCCAAGGAGTCCGGCGCGGTTCAAAGGGACCAAGGAGTCCAGTTCAAAGGGACCGATATCTCCATTTTCCCGGACTATCCCCCGAGTGTCGTGCAGGCCAGATCCGCTTTCAGCGAGGTGAGATGACTACTTCGTGGACGAGACGGTGTTAAATACGGCCTTCTCTACCCAGCACGACTCCGGATCACATATAACGGAACTGAGAAACGGTTTCAAAACCCAGAAGAAGCCATGACCTACGTGAAAACCAGAATTCTACCGGGCTCTTCAAAAGACTGACCGTGACTTGAAATGAGTGAGAACAGCTACATTTTACATCTGAATAAGGTTGGTGCTGTCCACTCTCTAAACACATCGCCTTGACCGACACACTGTAAGCCTACACAGCTACAGAGTCAAGGCTGTGTGGCGACTGTTCCAGATGGAGAAATAGAGAGCACCTAAGGAATCAAAACTGTGCTTTTCTTTTCTTTCTTCTCACTCTTTTATTTTGTTTACGACAGATATAATAATTTGACTGGTCGGAGTACTGTAGTGTGTCTCTCTTATTATTATTATTGTTATTATTTCCCTTTCTATCAATGCTCAACGCTTAGACGACAGAAGGAATTTGTTTTTATATACAAAAAAACTTTTAGGTTTGAAATGTTTAATCAGTTACTCTCTAAGGTGCCTCATACAAAACTATGTTCTATATACAGCAGAGTTTGTTCTTTTAGAGCTAGTGTATCCTCACACAAGCACTTAAATGTGTAGATATTTTTGCGAGGGGTTTGGGAGTCACCTTGTTCTGACAGGTGAGGGTTGGGGATCTACTGTACCTGGGTTTACATTCAGCCTTTTTTTTCCTTGGTTCATTATTCATACTTATCTTTTAAAGGTCCTGTCAACATTCTAGAAATTATAAATGCAGGCAGGTGTAATACACCACTAATCTTTCTCGGCCTTGAATATGGCTACGACTAACGCAGATTTCTCAAACAAATCAGCTAATTGCGATGTAACCTTTGTAAGCTGGAATGTAAAATCCTTGAACCACCCCATCAAACGAAAGAAAGTATTGACTCATTTGAGTAAATTAAAGACGGGAATTGCCTTTCTTCAGGAGACACATCTCCGAACCTTTGACCATTTTCGACTAAGGGGAGGATGGATTGGACAATCATATCACTCTAATTTCCATTCTAAATCTAGAGGTGTTGCCATCCTTGTTAATAAGAATATCCCATTTGTTATGTCAAAGGTGGAAACAGACTCCTCAGGGCGTTACATAATTGTAGTGGGCAGGCTCTACAATACACCGGTTGTCCTGGTCAATCTATATGCACCACATTGGGATGATAGTTCTTTTTTTATAAATTTCTTTGCTCATATCCCCAACATGGATACACATTATCTTATCCTCGGAGGAGATATGAACTGCACATTATCTCCTACTCTGGACCGTAGCTCGTCTAGGACTACGTCCAAATCCAGTGCAGCCTCTCAACTGCAGCTTTTTCTTCATACTAATGGTATAGCTGATGCGTGGCGTTTTCAAAATCCTACAGCTAGAAGTTACTCCTTCTTTTCTCCGGTCCACGGAACATACTCCCGCATAGACTATTTCTTTTTGGATAAAAGCCTTCTTTCACTAATAACAAAGTGTGAATATCAAGCTATAATTATTTCAGATCACGCCCCTTTGTCGATGAATTTATGTATACCAATTTCTCATGCCAACTATCACCCCTGGCGTTTTAATACTTTACTACTTTCAGATGAAGACTTCATTAAGTTTATTTCTTCTGAAATAATTTTCTTCCTCGAACATAACCAGACCCCAGGAATGTCTCCTTTAACAGTGTGGGAATCCATGAAGGCGTACTTGAGGGGACAAATAATATCATATAGCACACAACAAAGAAAACGTCACAATATGAAACTTGAACAGCTAACAAATGAAATTCTAAAATTAGATACTACACTTGCTGTCACCCCATCCAATGATTTATTCAAACTGCGACTAACTCTTCAAACAGAGTTCAACCTGCTATCAACAAGACACATTGAAAAACTAATAAATAAATCACAGAGTAAAGCATACGAATGTGGTGAAAAGACAGGGAAGATTCTTGCCCATCAGCTTCACCAGAAAACCGTGGATAGGACTATAGCTGAGATAAATGATGAATCGGACACTAGGCAAATAGATCATTCTGAGATTAATTCATGTTTCCATAGATTTTATTCGGAGTTGTATGATAGCGAATCCCTTGGCGACCACGCTATATTTGATTCATTTTTCAGGAAAATAAACGTCCCCACAATTGAAAACAGAACTGCATCTGAAATAGACAAACCATTTTCTGTACAGGAACTTATTAATGCAATCAAGTCTATGCAAACTGGAAAATCCCCAGGACCCGATGGGTTCCCGAGTGAATTCTTTAAAAAATTTGCAGACCAGCTTTCTCCTATTCTTCTCTCTATTTGAGGAGTCACATGCCACCGGTTCCCTTCCTCTGACTATGCGACAAGCGGTCATATCTCTTATTCCTAAAAAAGATAAAAACCTTCTGAATTGTGGCTCATTCCGTCCAATTTCACTCTTAAATGTAGACAGTAAAATATTTTCTAAAATGCTGGCCTGCTGCTTAGAGGCGGTCTTGCCCTCAATTGTAGCTGACGATCAAACAGGCTTTATTAAAGGTCGTCACTCCTTTTTTAACATTAGACGCCTATTTAATATTCTTTATGGTCCCACTCCTCCTGACATTCCAGAGATATTACTTTCACTAGACGCTGAGAAGGTGTTTGATCGGGTGGAGTGGGATTATCTCTTCCATACTCTCAAACAATTTGGCTTTGGTGGAAAATTCATCTCCTGGATTAAAATTCTGTATTCTTCTCCATTAGCGGCTGTTCGAACAAACAACAACTTCTCCCTACTTCTCTCTCCATCGTGGCACCCGACAGGGCTGTCCGCTGCTGCCCCTCCTATTCGCTATTGCGATTGAGCCATTGGCTTTAGCGTTACGTGGTGAAGCTAATATAAAGGGAATACGGAGATATGACTCAGATAATAAGGTGTCCCTGTATGCTGATGATATGCTTTTATATATGTCCCATCCTTTAACTAGTCTACCAAATACCCTGAACCTGCTTGAGGAATTCGGCAAAATATCTGGGTACAAAATTAACCTACAAAAGTGTGAAATTATGCCAGTGAACTCAGCAGCTAAGAAAATTGAATTTGGTTTATTCCCACTTAAAGTCAGTCCACAGAAATTTAAATACTTAGGAATCTGGATAACGCATGCCTTTAAAGATATATTCAAAGCAAATTTTTCACCACTATTAACCCACCTCAAGCGAGATTTGGAACGTTGGAGTTTATTCCCCCTGTCACTAGGAGGCAGAATTAACATAATTAAAATGAATGTTTTACCAAAATTTCTTTATATATTTCAATGCATTCCCCTACACTTATCTAAATCCTTTTTCATGTCAGTGGACAAATTGGTGTCGGGATTTATATGGAATAAGAAAAACCCTCGAATACAGAAAAGGATCTTACAACAGCATCGTCAACATCGAGGCTTATCCCTCCCTAACTTCCAGTTTTACTATTGGGCAGCCAACATTAGATCTATGCTATTTTGGAAAGACTCTCCATGTGGTGATAATACCCCTGAGTGGTTACGAATGGAAAACTCCTCTTGTCTTCATACTTCTCTATACTCATTACTCTGCTCAAAACTTCCTCTTTTGGAATCTATATCTAAATTCACCATAAATCCAATTGTGAAACACTCTTTTAGAATTCTGACACAGTTCAGATGAGCCTTTTCTCTCAGGGACCTGCCCACTTGTGCTCCTATAATAAAAACTCACCAGTTCATGCCATCAATTATAGACAGTGCTTTTCAAGAATGGGCTAATAGAGGAGTTGCTACAATAGAGAATCTATTCATTGATAATATTTTTGCATCCTTTGATCAATTAAGGCTTAAATTTAACATTCCTAACTCTCATTTTTATTAGATTTTTGCAGCTCCGTAGTTTTATTTCAACATTGTTTATTAACTTCCCATCCCAGCCACCCAACTCCCTCTTAAATTCCATTCTGAAGCTTAATTCAGGTTCCAGAGGGACTATTGGGAAAATTACCCCTTACTAAATGCATGTCACTTGGAACCTTTGATGTCATTAAAGACTCAATGGGAGAACGAATTGGGGCTCGAATTTCCTGAGGGGGTCAATCTAGGCGGTTAATACTGTTTAAGTGGAAGGAGAAACTTCCTCCCACCTTTAAGATGTGGATCAATGACATTCTACTCCATTTGGTATTAGAGAAGATTCGCTATTCTACAAGAGGATGTATTCAAAAATTTTATGCTACATGGAAACCTTTCTTAAGTTATATAGAGGAATTAGATGTCACTGATATTGATGTCTCATATGACCGATCCTGTATTCTGTATAATTTGAAACCCATAAGGACCTTTTTTTGATTACTTAGTTTTTTTTTATTATTATTTTTATTTACTGATGTATCATACTGTGTTGTTTTGTCTGTTTTATTTATTGTTTATATATATTTTTGTGTACATGTAATTTGATACCTAAGTGATGCATGTAATATAAGTGGTTGCATACAAGTTTAATCAATACTAGGTTGTTGAATGGTACAGTAATATTGTTGCAGGGACGGGGCTCTGTTGGAGCGAAGGGGGAGGGTATGATGTTTATAATTGTAATAATTCTTTTCACCTATGCTTCTAAATTTGTGTACTTTCTACACTATCTCTCTATGTATAAATATCAATAAAAAGACTTGGAGCAAAAAAAAAGCTTACAGAATAAACCTGTGAGGAATCTCTGAGGAAAATACATGAACAGTCAGTATTTATTACAGTTAAAAGGGATGTGGTAAGATACTACCCAGCTGTCTTATGTCAAAAATATTTAGGTTTTACCCAAAGGGCGGGCTGTCCCCCCACCTTATCCCAAGGAACTAAGGACACTGCTTATTCATTCTCTAAAGACAACATTTGTTCCTTATCCTTCCTGTCACAAAAGTTTACCCAAGTAGGGGCAGGGGGAACATTGTAAAAGACAGTAAACCACATTCCTGAAGAACAAAGGACAGATACCCTTATTGGTTTAGGCAGATTAACAGATGGTCAGAGTACCCAGTGATCCACTGATATTATTCAGACATGTCACAAACAAAGAGTTACATACCAGGGAATAGAAAAGCAGATATTTCTAAAATGTACATTAGTTCAAGAAATTCCATAACAAAGTCAGTTATCATCACCTATATTAAAAGTTATTGTATCAATGTCATTCACGAATGAAAGAAAAAATAATGTTTTTGTGCCATGAAATAGCTTTGGCTGTGCATAGTTCATGTTCAGTCTCACAATGCTTAAATGGTGTCTAGCGAAATATTCAAACTTGGCATGATGTTAATGTGTGACAAAATGATCTGTCGAGATGCTATACTGACACTGGTCAAACATGTAGTCCTGTGGGGTATTGGTTAAAGATACAGCCACTCACGTGGGAGACCTGGATTCAAATCCAGTGAGGGCAACAACATTTATCACTTTTAATTACGGGCCAGCTGAACTAGGCTTGCTGGTTCCTTTTCTGGTTCAAGATGATTAGGAAACCTTTTTTTCATGGCACCTCTTTTTACTGTTAGAAACTCCTGCTACCGATAACCATTTGATTTGCATAACCAGCTGTGATTGGACCGTTTTGGCGCGATGCGTGAAATTTAATTGTATTGGTCCATCTTGTCATGTTACTTGTCTGTGACAAACAAGTGAACAGTTCTAGCTGCTACATAAGGCACAAACTATGTGCTTGACATGATGATGTGTATCCTTTTTCTAGATTGTACTCCATAACAGATGGTTTCGAAAATGTACTGAAGTACTTTTCTTCATTCAAAATGTACTTAAGTAAAAGTAATAGTACAGCCTTTGAAAAATACTCAAAAAAGTACAAGTACACAGAAAAGCTACTCAATTACAGGAACGTGAGTAGTTATAATTGGTTACTTCCACCCCTGGTTATCGTCACCTGTATGGATAGTTATTGTGTCAATGTCATTCACAAATGAAAGAAAAACGAACGGTGTTGTGCCATGAAATGAAATAGCTTTGGCAGTGTAAAGTCCATATTCAGTCTCGCAAGCAACTGCTCAATTCTTATGACTATTCCAGTTAGTACAGTAGATACTAGTAAGCCTATTACTGGCTAATAAGCTGTTAAAACGGCCAGTGGCAAAAGCCACACAATTCATAGATGCTCTTTGTGGTGGGGGTAAACTTAATAAGAAAGCTTAGTCAGTTTAACACAATGCTTAATGGTGTCTAGCGAAATATTCAAACTTGGTGTGATGTTAATGCGTGACAAACCTATCTAATGTCGAGACACTATATCGACCCTTGGCAAACATATATCTCCGTGGCGTAGTGGTTCTCACGTGGGAGAACCAAGTTCAAATCCAGTGAGGGCAACAAAATTCATCACTTCTAATCGCGGGCCGGCTGAACTAGGCATGCCTCGTTCTTTTTCTGGTTTTTAGCATTGTGTGTCTGCAGTGCATTCAGTACACTACTCCCATCATGTTTTCCTCTGTCTACCATGGCTTTCCTAATGCCTAACACTTGTTTCAACTTTCTCCGTTGTTACTTCGCACTCATTCCCTACTAATCTTCTCAGTTTATAAAATTGCTTGCATTTCTTTGATCTTTCAAGAAGTCTAATTTATAGTTGTTGTTCAGGTAAGTCAAGCAGGCCTATGCCAAATCAACATCGAACAGAGCTAAGTAAAAACTAGAAATAACTGTCTCCTACATGAACATATCTGACAACTGTTGTGTGTATAGACTTAATTGTTTTGCTATGACCACCCCATGCAGGGCTCAAACTAGCCAACCTCTGAATACAAATATGAATGTTACCCAAGAAGCATCTTTATCATTGCCCTACAAAAGCTGCAGACCTAAGAAAAACGCCTACTTGTAGGACTCCGACTGAGTGCCGTTGTAGTATGGGGGAATAAAGTTAAACCCCTTTGAATGCTACTGAGTGTTGGGGGTAGGAAGAATTAGTGCAAAAAATGAGAATCTATGACCTACGTGATTATTTAATATCTAATATTGTTTGTAACATACGCAATCATAAATGACCATGATATGCTGGAAGTTCTTAGAAAAGGTACCTAATCTTTCGTCACAAGCCAAACATTTAAAAGATCATATGTTTCACGGCCTACGTTATCCTCAATGCTCCTCATCAGTCAAGTCCAGAAAACAAGGGACAGTGTAACAACCTGAACTCAGAGATGATCAGTCTGGTCACTTCGATTTACATATGTGTATGTGCTTATATCAGTTATCATAAGCGCCCATAAGGTGTAGGTCGTTTAACACGAACCATACAGTAAAATGGCGTGTGTTCCTGGGTCTAACCAAACCGCTGTGAGAATTCCAGGACTCAGGGACTCCAAGTCTGGTCGCTTAGACTTACTTATGTGTGTGTAATTACCAGTAGCCCTATGAGCTTGAGTAAGGAGATGAACGAGGAATGCCGTAGTAATCTGTATTCCAAAATAACACTATTTATTCCAATCATGTAATAAAGTTACAATACAAAACATAGTTACATACCAACACGATTCAACGTCGTCCCAACTAGCTTACCGGTCTACTAATTATACCATAAGTATTTAAGACACTATTGCACGAAAGTGTGCTAGGAGCTTCTGTTAAAGACAGACT
>JACXGI010013757.1:0-20094 GCA_016801175.1 Esox masquinongy | reverse complement strand
GGAGGTGTCAGCACAGTGGCAGCTGAAATCGTCAGGTATCGTCTTGATCTGCAACACAACCAGGAGGACTTTGGACCGGGACAGCAACGGGTCTTTCAAGCCTGGTACTCCTCAGGTGTGTGCCAGGACCTTATGTCCTCCTAAGTTTAAAACGGCAGGAGACAGGAAAAATTTAGAAAATGCATTCCTTAGAACTACAGGGATTTATAGTGGAGAAGGAGACAGGTGTCACAGACTGTTCATATACTACTGGGTGTCATAGACTGTTCTCAATACTACAGGGTGTCATAGACTGTTCTCAATACTACTGTGTGTCATAGACTGTTCATATACTACTGGGTGTCATAGACTGTTCTCAATACTACAGGGTGTCATAGACTGTTCTCAATACTACTGTGTGTCATAGACTGTTCATATACTACTGGGTGCCATAGACTGTTCTCAATACTACAGGGTGTCATAGACTGTTCTCAATACTACTGTGTGTCATATACTGTTCATATACTACTGGGTGCCATAGACTGTTCTCAATACTACAGGGTGTCATAGACTGTTCTCAATACTACTGTGTGTCATAGACTGTTCATATACTACTGCATCTCATAATCTGGTTTCTATACTAATGCGTCTCAAACTGTTCTCTATGCGGAAAGAAAACTGGGCAATAGAAAGAATTTGCCCAAATAGGTTGAGTGGAAATTGAAATCCTAAATTATACCCTGGGTTGAATCAGGCTAGATGACAAAATGTCCATTCTTCACAAAACATTATGGAGCAGCAAGAACTGCAAATGACAATCAAAGACAATTGTACTTGTCACACGCTATGTTAACAACAGGTGTGGGCTAATTGTGAAATGTGTCTTCAGGTGGAATCCCAGAGCAGTAAGAACGCGTCAGGCATCGGTTTTGCGTGGATTTGTGATCGCGTGGTCCTCTACAACATCCTTCAACTCAGGCTAATATAGTAATAGAAGTCGAAGGTTCTCTTAACTTCATGAATACATTGTCAGTATTACATTCCAATGACTCTCAAGAGTGCTTTATATAATCCGTTTTCACATTCTTTCCAGTGCTGTGAAGAAATCACATTTATGAGTGGGCCATGAGAGGTCAACAAGATGAATCATTTACTTGCATTAGATTTGAAATCTTCTCTTCACTTCATGTAGATATGAAAATGACCCACACACCATTGCACTCTTCTCAGTTGTGCAGCGAGGAAGAGATGCTGTATTGAAAAGACTAATTAATGGAACGGAGAAAGAGGAAGCAGGTCAACAAGATTAAGTTCCCGCTTTCAGTATCCTGTGGAGAACTGTTATGGTCCGAGAACAGTTTGCTTCACAGGAGTCCTGAAGATGGATATAACCCACTACAGAAAAAACGGAGGAAAGGAGGGAGGAAGTAGCAGACTCTGAATCTTTACCACAAAGATGTCCAGCCCACTAGAGACCAGCAGACTAAGTGGAAACCCTAACGAGAGAGTGGATGAGGAGAGAGAGATGGAGAGAGGAAGAGAGGGAGAGACAGAGAGAGGATGAGGAGAGAGAGGAAAGAGACAGAGAGAGAGGAAGTGATCTAGAAATAAAAAGAGACAGACAGCAATGATAGAGAGAGGCGGAAAGGGGAGAGAAAGAGACAGTGAGAAAGAGAGATTGAAATAGGGAGATATACAGCAAAGATTGAGAGATTTCACAACATAATAAAGCACTTCCCTGCTGGGGATAGAAAACATGATAAACAACAAAATTTGTTGCTGAACATTTGAGAAAGAAGAGAGAGTGGAAGGAAAGCTTTCCTCTTCGCGATCTCTCCATCTCACCACAAAGGTCAGCATGCGGGAAGCAGCCCAAACAGGATCAGACAACGAGAGGAGCAAGAAAACCACCAAGCCCTCCATCTTTCACCCCAACCATCTAACTCTCCACTTACCTCTCTCTCTTCCCCTCCCTCTATTGCTCTGTTTCTTTATCTCTTCTCTCCAAGACATTCGTCTACAAGACTAGTAAGCCCTCAGTGCTGAGTGGCAATGATCGCATTACACAACACCATTACTACGTTTTACACCGGTACATGAAGACTCCAGTAAGTTAACAATGTTGTGCGTAATGTTTCGATCTTCCTACAAGCATTAACATCCCTTGCAGCTCCGTAAAAATCTTACTCAGAGGCGTGTGCTACACGACTGAAAGGTCAAAATATTTCTCCACAGCATCCATAAGCCCTCGGTGTAGAGCTGCAACAATCGCTCAATCACTCAGCGGTACTGGTGCATTTTTAATACCAACACTAGGAGCTTAGAAAGGTAATGAAGCGCATTTTAAAATCTTTCGGTTTTCTTATGAGCAAACAAGCAACATCTCTATGTGGCACATGTAGAGCATTGTGCCTGAAACACCAGAGTTGTTGATTTGATTCCCAGGGTGGACCAGGGCAAAAAAGTTACAGTAAGAGCATCTGCCGAAAAGCAAGCACCTCAGCTCCATACTTCGTAACAGCAAGGCAAGGCAAGGCAAGTTTGTTTGTATAGAACATATATATACACATACAGGGCAATTCAAAGTGTTTAACGTTAGAACAATTATAGAAATAATAGAAATACATTTTCCATAAAAGACAAAGCATACAAATAAAAACATGACATTCAATATGGTTAAAAGATTATTAAAAGATTAATAAAAAGCAGAAGAAGAAGAAAACAGCTTAGAAGAAAACAGCTTAGATTTAAAAGTGGTCAATGTTGGAACAATTTTCTGTCAGTTTCTTCCAACTCTGTGCAGCATACTGTCTAAACTCTGTCTCACCAGCCTTTGTCCTTACTCTAATAAAATGTTACTGTATCTTTTATTAAGCACTGTATAATTTCTGACCTCCCAATTTGATTAAACTTTGAAAATGTGATTTTGGCTTGTGTTCCAACCCAGGTACCAAGCACTGAGATTTCTTTAGATATTGATATGTCCAAATGAATCTGTTTCGGTTGGTTTCATTGGTAAGGTGACCAGCTTTCTGTGAAATGTTGACTCTTTTCTTTTATGTTTAGATCTAATCATTTCAGATTTCCTACAAAACAGATGGAACCCAGAAAACATGGTCTGGTAATCTTAAATATTGGTCTTAATTTATTATGGACAGACAGCTCATCAATATTAAAACATAGGGGACAATAAAGCACGGTATCGAACTGAATAATCAACAAAAATCACAGCATCACTCATTGACATAGGCGCCTGACATAAATGAACTAGTTCTAATGCAAGAGAATAATACTTTTTGATGACATCCTAAATTAATCAAACAGGCTTGAGCCAGAGTACGAGCGCAAGGAGCTGGAGTGGAGCTTGAGTGGAGCACGCGTAATTTAGTTAGTGCGCAGGGCGTTGAAACATTTTGCCAAATTACCAGCAAGGCCTATGAATGTTGAAAAGCTGAGCGCTTCTCTTCAGATAGCCTACTTCAAGATCTTACTTCAAAAGCAAACGGTAGCCCAAATAATTACAGAAGTTGATGGGGTGTTTGTTAAATTATGATTTGTTATGTACAGAGCAAATATGGAGATGAAAAGCAAGCATGTAAAGCGAGCACGGAATAATCTTTAGAGCAGTGCTCATTGAGTGATGAGTAGGAGTGCAGAGAGTTTCACTAACCCTAACCCTATACAACCTACTCTGGTGTGTGCTTTTAGCAGACAGACAACAGTTTCCTACCAGCTCAGAATATTGGGAACTACAACACCCCCACAGCGCACCCACCCAGGTGTGGTACAACTGTACTGTCATACCATAAGTCTTGGACAAATTGTGACAGCTAGAGTCCCAATGTGACAGTGACTATGTCCTCTCCATGTAGTCCAGGCAGATTTTAAGAAACAGACCTGCTGCTCCAGGATGACAGAGAAAAGCACTAAATATACAGTAAAGCCAAAAATTATTCCATTTAATTCAACGGTATTATAAGCCACTATTACTACCTATTGCAAACATATTTAGTCAAGTTCAACACATAAAGATTGACTGCAACCCTGTTGGCCTTGCAAGGTCACATGGTCTCCTATTTTCATAACCCTAACCCAGCTAAAAGCAAGCAAACTGTAGCTCTGACCAGATGACGATCATTTGAAACTAAGATACTGTTCTTGAAAAGTCAGATGTGAACAAATTAGCCGACATGACTGTTGCTAACATTTTCTGCAGCTGTGGTGAATGTCAGTTACCTCAACAATGAAATTGCTGTCTATTTGCTCCAAGTTGAGTTGCCTTCGGGCCTTCTTGCAGTGCTGTAGCCAAAGTTACCACTTCCACAACAACCTGAGCCATTGCAAGTTCAGTTGTGATTGGTGGATTCTACTGTCTTTCAGCAATGCAGCTCTAATACAGATGAATGGCAGATGCATTCTATCTAGATCCTGAAGGCTTAGCCCTGGCTATTGGTGTGCTTTTCCATTTGATACTAACCCCCCCTTTTTCTTACCCAAACTAAATAATTGGTATCAGAAGACCATTAAAAGGATTGAAAATATTAAATCAGTAAAAAAAAGGAAATTATAAATACAAATGTGTATTTGTATCAAACTTCATTATGCCTTCTCTGAAGGAAAACACTCTGAGGGTTCCTCACTAGCTTAAACTTTTATCCGAGAGTATAAATCCTTTAGAATGTTTGAAAACTAAATTTGATCTGTGTATTCAAATAAAGCATGTGTGTGTGTTGGTGTGTGTGTGTGTGTGTGTGTTTGTGTGTGTTGGGGTGTGTTGTCTTGGACATCGGTTTATGTTGCTGAAGAGCCTGGGAACACGTTGAGAAGCCTAGCCAGGAGAATTCAACCAGGATTATTGATATGAGTGACATTTCCCCTCTCCCAGTGGTCATGAAGCTACAGGCTGTGACAGAGATCTGTGCCCTAGCAAAGATTAAACGATTTGCCAATGTGCATTTCCCACAACAGGTTCTGAGGGAAACAACGAAACTGTTCATGTGGTGAGAAACATGCTATGCTTGAACAAACACATACAATAAGCGATGCAACAACTAGAGCCAAAAAGGTGGTGGTTTGGCTGTCCTGTATATCAAAAGGTGAGACAGGTGGTCTACCTGGTAGCTACTGAGGTGAGACAGGTGGTCTACCTGGTAGCTACTGATGTCATCATTTTGATGTCCCCAAATAGATTTTAGATGCAGTATAATGGTAAGTACCTGTTTAATATTGAAGGGAGTCCCAGAGATTTTAGCCAGCTAACGTTGGCATCACTTGCTATTTTTGACTGACTTTGCTAAATGTCAAAGTGCATTTGACGATATGATGATGGCAATGTTGTCTCCTACTAAATATTAGCCCACAGCAGCAATGTTGTTTTATGTCCAAGCGTAGTAGTTCTATAGTGACTAAAATGGTAATTAGCCCCTGTTTAAAGTCCTGGATCTTCTAGTCATCAATTTAACTGTCGCGTCTACAGAATGTTAGTGACCATGGCAACAAAGAGACAGAGTAATGGAGGTGTAATCCATGAATAAAACCAACTTGACTGATTGGTTGATTGAACCTGATTTTCAACTAACCATAATATGGATATTGGAAGTTACAGTAATGTGACAATCAAGCTATTTTTTCTTAAAATAATAAACATTAATCGAAAAAATTAATTAATTCGGGAGAATAAGCATTTGGAGAGAATTCGAACCAAAGCACAATTGCCGCTTCATCTTGTCCACAGACAGCCTAGGGGGCAAGGAATCCAAAATGGTACGTCGTAAACGATCCTTCAACCCCAGTTAGCCACTTATTTCCAGCCTTTATATACTACAACAGGTCTGTCACAGCAAAACCCAATATGCTGCACAGGAAAAAAAAAAAAACTGCCTTAACTAAAAGCCTGTTCACATCCCTTGAAAGTCACGAGCAAGCCAATACAATACAAACAACACATGTGCTTGTGTAATTCTAGGTATGTGTCTGAGCGTTTGTCGCCTGTTTCGGTGTAAAATAAAGCAGTTAGTTATCAGCGGTTGTTGGGTAGCTTGGGGTCGTGGCAGAAGGGGGTCGTGGCAGAAGAGAGGGTAAGAGAAGGATCTCTCTGTTGTGTTACATTAACATTACCAGAGAAAGAGAGAGGGGTGAGAGATAGAGTGGGGCGAGAGAGTGTGTGGTGAGAGAGAGTGTGTGGTGAGAGTGCGGTGAAATAGAGAGTGTGGTGAGAGAGATTAACACAGACAAGAGAAAGCCAGAGCAACATGGACAAAATACGGGGAGAGAGAAATAGGGGGTGATTGAATGAGCGAAGGTATGAAGAGATGGGGAGGGAGCGGGACAGAGGGGAGAAAGGGAGAGACAGAAAGAGATTGAGTGGGGGAAGAAATAGAGAGACACGGAGAAAGAGAGAGAGATATGGTGAGGGAGGCTGTCTCTACCTCGCTCTCTCTCTGTCCTGAATTATTCATCTGCTAGACCAAACCTGTCATTGTCTGAAATATTGCTGCTATCATTCTTTGTGACAGAATAATGAAACATTAAAAAACGGCTGCAGAGCAGAGCATTCTTTAACAGTGGTGGCTCCGGGTCCGGGAGAAATGAATGAATGGGTGAGTGGCCGCCTCCCTGCTACAGCTGGCGTGTGTGCGCGCGCGCGTGTGTGTGTGTGTGGGTATGTACGTGCGTATGTATATGCTTTCCAGGGTGTTTGTTAGATGTGTGTTTGTGTGTGTGTGCGTGCACCAATGTGCGCACACTGAGGAAACTATGGTGAGTCACTACAGATGCAACTAAGGGAAATTGCAGTACATGCGTTGTGTGTCTGGGCACACCCTTCCTGTACACTCCCCGACAACCCCGCGTTGACCCCATGACCTGTTGGTCCCCATATTGACACTGTCACGCTCTGCGAACCCAGAGGATAAACCTCCCCTGCGGAAGTCGACCCAGCTCTGTATCTAAGGCCTTGTAACAGCAGGATGTGCTCTCCACCATGTCATTCATTATGGATCTAAATGGCAAAATACTAGACCAGCTCCCCTGCTCTGACACACTGGGAAGCCCTGCATTCTCAAGGGGTGTCTAGTGGGATTTCATCCCAGGTTGCTCAAATTAAACAGAGCAAACAAAAACTTGGGCTACCGTCCCAGACAACTAAGTTGGCTGAGACTCTGACTTCATTACTGCAACCAATTTTCCTGCTGCTGCCATTGCTTATGAGAGGAGACTGTCGAAATCTTACTTGAACCAGATGCGTCAGTGACAAGTTGTGAACCCTTCATTTTTGAATAACATTTGTCTGCCGATGACGAGGACGGGTCTTCCAAGTTTACCACATACTGTCACTGAAACTGTTATTGTCTGGAAGTGGACTGCTCATTTGACTACTACATGCAGCAGACCTTTGGTAAGAAGCAACTGAAATAACAACCCCTCGTTTCAAGCCTGAACAGCCTCATTGTCAGGGCAAGCTGATATTCAAGAGCCGGGTCCCTATTCACTGGCTAAAAGGACGGGAAATGTAGACTGAAGGTCCATGTAAAACCAAGGAAAAGCAGCTAGCGAGGTTTATAATCTGTCAGCAGCCGTGCGACTCCCGTTTCCCGATGTCTGTGTCCTAAAATGTTTTAACTGTTAGTATAATTAATATGATGATTGATGGATTCAAATAAAGTGTCTGAATAGTGTGTGCATGTATGCGTATGTATGTATATTTGTTTGTGACATTTCTTCCTGTGTGTGTAAATTACACGTGTGTATGTATGTATTTATATACAGCATGCGCGTGGGTTCATGTAGGTGTGTGTATAAGCATCTGTGCATACTTTGTGTGTATGTGTGTGTGTTTGTTGATGGGTCCCTTGCTACAGATTTTCTGCCAGTGATTCATTCCCAGAAGGGGCTGCTCACACTGATCAAAAACCATGGCAATCAAAGCAGAAATGGCAGGTCATAATAATTTCCTGGCACATAAATGGTGATGTCAAAGGTCATTGTTTATGTTTGTCTATTTCCATGACGCCAGAACTAGGTATCACAAATTCACGTCGGTTTCGGATGTTTCACTTCAGAATGATGTCACGTTAAACACGTCATCCCATCCAAGATTCACAGGGAAAATAAACAACAGCAATGCAGACTGATATTGCTTGGACTCATGAGAAAGTTGTTTTGATTGCATTGCATTGTGACCCTCTAGGGAGGGGTATTTTGTAATTCAGGAGAATTTTGTAATTCAAAGTTTTGAAGATATTAGACTCATATCGCTGACTATGTAAAAAATGTCTGATCAGATCACGTTATACATAAACATTTTAGAAGCGATGTTGTTTCAGATATTTATCTGCCAAAAACTGCATTTGTCCATATTTTGGATTTTTTAGATAAATCAGTCAGTCTCATATATAAATGAGTAGCTTTTTAAAGGTCTTTCACAAAATTCCAAATCCATTGTGAGCATGGAGCTGTAGACCGCTGGTAAAACTCCCAGCTCAATATGCAGCTCCCGACGGGGACCATGGTTCAATTCCCATCTGTACCCTTCACCACTGTCTCCACTCACCTTCCAACTGTCATTAAAAGCCTTGAAAAAAAATATTAAAATATGTACAGAGCTTTAAAAAAAATCCATGAGGCTAATTTCTGAGGCTAATTTCTTTTTTGTAAGAAGAGGGACATATGTAGATAATTAGATAACTTTTGGTCATCGATATTTTATTCATACCAGATCTTCATGGCAAAACACACAAACCCCCAGAATTTGTCAAAATCAGGCCAGTGGAGTCTCAGACTGTTTAGGGGTCAAGCTTTGGGGAAGGCTGAAACATGGCCCTCAATAGATTCCAACGAACAAACCTTTGAAGTCTGTAACTTTTCTGCCCATAGACCTTAACTGACCGCACCACCACAAACCACCAGAATATTTAACTCACCACTGCCCCTAGTGGTGATAGCTCTCAAGTCAGACGTATAGATGTTTTCCTAACCCGGACAAACGTCCAATATTGACATGGATCCAGTTAGAACTGTCTGGATAACGATTACCGTCAGATGAAAATCCAATGAAATCACTCGACCGCGGCTGCCTGTTGAGTTGGTCGTGCATTGCACAGCAAGGCAAACCTCCATCTTCGAAGCAACCCCCCCGTCTCCCATCTATTTTTGCTTCTATTGATCCTGTTCAGCTGTTTTCACCAAAGGGAAAGGCTGCTGAAGCCTTACAGTAGTCCGGCTTCTTCACTTCCGCCAAACTCCGGATCTCCTAAAGAACACCAATCTGATCTGATTTATCTTTCCAGCCACATAGTCAAAATGCAAGCTATTTTATTATGGACAATACCTGCATATTTTAATGTCATAATTAATGTTCTGTACACTAGAGTACATTCTGGTAGCTGTAGCCAGGTATCAAACGCTCCTACACTGTTCACTAAGCCTGAAGGCTTCAGGACCAATGGCTTAATTACATCATATTTCGAGACTGTAAATGAGAATGTGTTGTCGGTCAGTTTGCCTGGTAAAATAAGGGCAAAGAAATACAAATCACGAATGGTATTCATCACCACAGAACTACATTGTGAAGGTTGTGGGTTTATACGATGTGTGTGCACATGAATGTGTGTGCGTTGTGTATAGACACGCACAAAGGCTATACAGACACACAGTGGATTCTACGACCGTGGATAAAGACATCTACATCAGTTCCATTCAATGACAACAGTCAGAGGTACTAAGTGAATGTTTAGATGGAATATCTAGGAGTCAATCCCCTCTGAGTGAATCCACGCCAAAAAACAGCCAGGCATTTTGTATCTGGCTTTAGAGAACAAATGCACTCCTTTTTAATGGATATCTCTTGGTTGGAGGAAAGAGTATGGTGAAGATGCAGAGATATACTGACAGGACTGGGTCACCAGGAGGGATATAAATGGGGATCAGTGCTATAGCAATAATCCTCACAACGGATCCTTTCCATTGCACTGACTGAGCAACTGGGGCTACGTCTGCGTTCAATTGAGAATACCCACTCCATTCTTTGCTTTCAAACAATCAGTACAGCAATAGAAATGTCGGTAAAAACAACAGGGAGTTCCTGTAACTATTGTGCTACCATAACTAAATCAAATATAACTAAATATAGAGAAACGTGTGGTCCAGGGCCATAGCTAGCTTCACTGTGCAGAGACAGGCAATGGTCACTGTACAGGGGATGGAACTGAACGTTACACACTTGACCTTCACATCACCTTTCTTAACTGACCGTGGAAGACAGCGTGATTTCAGTGCAATGGATATGTAGCCAGGCGATGTGCTGAAATATGTTTATCCGACAGTAACGCTTGTTTTTACACTGGTTTTGTTCTTGTTTTTCTTCGATTACAGTTGACACAACAAATTGCAAAGAAGACATTTGGAGGTAACAATCAATGAAAAACATGATACGGCCTTCTCCACCATGCGGGGCATAGTAGCATGAAAATATATAAAAATCAAACACAGCAGAACTGCATGCTACTTGTTTAATTATATGTGCTTTCTGTGGCGACGGCTGAGAGTAGAGATACTCCTTCAGCTGAAGACAGACAGATCACATCCACCTGATGAAAAATCACCATTATATATTATCTTGTGGAAAGACAAGCCCTTACGCCACCAAAAAGCTTTTCCAAGCTCACGTGACAGCAAATGGATGGCTGGTTGCTTAGATACAGGTGAGCATGATTTAACTCAGGCTGAACCTGCACGACTTTCCGAAGATCACAAAAGTCAGGCGAACACATCGTCAGAGGAGCTCATCTTCACTAGAACACGTCTTCAGTAGAAAATGTCTTCAGTAGAACACATCTTCAGTAGAACACATCTTCAGCAGAAAGCCAGGCCAGGCTTCTTTGGACCCACTTCATACCAAAGAGAGGTCATTTTGACTAAAAATATCTGAAAGTCTAATAAATGAACAGTATTTCATACATGCTATTGGAATAGTGTATGAAGCATTTGGGTGTCATTATATATACATCAAAAAACTGTTTTGAATGATACAATAGCATTTATAGAACTTGAAGTATCTGTCATGATTCACATGGACTTCCCAGTGTTCAAAGATATGTAATACACTGTGTAAGCGATCAGGCTGCCTAGTGGTTATAAGACCCTGCGGATGACCCCAGTCTGGTGACTTTAGGAAACTGTGGATGACCTCAGTCTGGTGACATTAGGACCCTGTGGATGACCCCAATCCGGTGACTTTAGGACCCTGAGGAAGACCCCAATCCGGTGACTTTAGGACCCTGAGGAAGACCCTAGTCTGGTGACTTTAGGACCCTGAGGAAGACCCTAGTCTGGTGACTTTAGGACTCTGCGGACGACCACGGTCCGGTCACTTTAGGACCCTGTGGACGACCCTGGTCCAGTCACTTTAGGACCCTGCGGACGACCCCGGTCCAGTCACTTTAGGACCCTGTGGACGACCCCGGTCCGGTGAATTTAAGACCCTGCGGACGACCCTAGTCTGCCTGGTGGCTTTAGTCCTCCCCACCAGCATAGGAGGTATCCATTAACATAAGTCTACATCCTATTCTTTCCTGAGATACTTTGTTGATTTTTAATGATGTTTATTTATCCACCAATCCCACAACAACAAACCTCTCAGAACTGTCTGGAATTCCCACCACACCGATTAAGCAACAAAATGGACAAATCCTGAATGTGTTCTGTCCTGAATTTGTTGGCAGTGGGAATGGCAGCAAAACCTGCCATATAAAGACATTAATTCAAACCACTGATGTCACATCAAAAGTTAAGTGAAAGTACTGTGTTCCTTAGCAAACTTCCAAGCTTATCAAGCTCATTTCAATCCAAACATTTGTCAAAAGGTAAATGTGTCCTTAGCAAACTCCCAAGCTTATCATGCAAATTTCAATCCAAGAATTTCTCAAAAATAAGTCTGTGTCGTTAGCTAACTCCCAAGCTTATCATGCTCATATTAAACCAAACGTTTCTCAAACACAAATGTATGTCCTTAGCAAACTCTCAAGCGTATCAAGCTCATTTCAATCCAAACATTTGTCAAAAATAAGTGTGTTTACTCACCAAACTCCCGTGGCACTGAGATGGCGTACACACAGCTGTGTCCTGAAGTGTAGTTGCGAGGGAAATTAGGAGACAACACGGTGCCCTCTGGTCCGGTGGAACGACTACCACACGGTGCTGGAGAGACCAAACGGACACACGTGCAGGTCTATATGATAACAGACTTTACCAACGGAGGGAACACGTACTACAACCCATCATTCAATACGTTGGCCATGCGAGGGTTACCCTGAGCCAGCAGAATCGAACACACACAAGGAGGATTAGACAGACAGACAGCTTTTCAGTCTTGTCTTGCTATTATCTTCTGTGAGCAACAAACTGTACACTACTGCATTTGAGCTGTGAGCCCTACTGATTGTTTTCGAGTGGCTACTACAACCTTTCGTTTTCCATCCCAGAAATAGTGTAAATGCCAAAATCTGAGGAGATCATGAGAGGTCAGAGGCCAATGTGACCTCACTTCCTAGTGATAGCCCCACTTTCTTATTGGTCTTTTTTTTATGTATAACATACAGTATATCAGTATAAGAGCACTGCAGATCATGTTTGGAAGTTTTAGTCTGTTAAACCAATGTTCCAGAGCTTCACAAAGCTTGTGTGCATATGTGAGGAGCACGTTAAACAGTGCAAGCCACAAGCAAAATACAGCAAATCACTTTGTTAACACCATCTGTTTTACAATTAGTTCATATTAGGCCATAACTTCAGATCCAGATGTAGCCTAATGAATTTAATCTGATTGAGCATATGGTGAAATGTAATAATCCTGTTTGAATTTGCACAAGTGAAGAATTATCATTCACTGTTCAATGTGGTGCGATTTTTGTTTTTAGAATTGACTTTGCAAGGGTTTTTAACTGAACTGGAAAACGGTTGAATGTGTGCTACCTCAAATACCCCAGTATCACACTATTGATTTCAACTTTACAATCAATACGTGACTGTTGTGTGTCACTTCCTTTTGGGTGATGTCTTTTATCAAAATGGAACTGACTTTCTTCTGCAGGTTTTCATCTGACCAGAGCAGATATTTCTCCAGGTGATTGCATCAAATGCATTCAATATAGATAAGCAGCTTCTGCATATTGGTTACTGATGTATTCATCATTTCTATTTTGACCTGTTACAATCGTGTTTTGACATTGGGCTTTTTATTACAATGTTTTGTCAAAATATGCCAAACTTACATTTTCGGAATGTTAATCGAACTTCAGTTTTTTTGTTATACATATATTACATATGCGTATATTTACAGAGTGAAGAAATAGAATGTTTAATTGCATAACAACTATGTGTCTAATCAACAACAATATTACCATGTAATAACCTATGATAATAACAATTATTCAGCTGAACACAGATATTCCTCTGTTATTACAGTTATTTCTGTGTTGGTTTGAAGAGTGACTACCTTGACAGCTGGGCAGCACCCGGTTCCAGCCTGGCCTGCCATCATCCCCCATGATGCAGGTGAGGGTGGAGTAGCCCTGGAGCACGTAACCCGGCTCGCAGTAGAACGTCACTGTGGAACCCAGCTTGTAGTCACTGCCCAACCGAGTCCCATTCATTACACTTCCTGGGTCAAAGCAGGACTCACGCAGCTTGGCTAAAGAAAGAGAGAGAGAGAGAGAGAGAAAGAGAGAGAGAGAGATATCAGGAATAATCTTCTGCAGCAGTACAGATGTTGTACCTTAATTTGAGCCAGTTTGCTACGGCAGCACAGCTAGAGGTTTTCCTGTGGATTGCAATGAATAGATTTTTATTTCCTAAAAAGTTAATAAAGTTTTTCAACACAGCAAATCAAGTCTGACATTTTCCGGTGCAAACCTCCAACCAATTATAGGAGCGGTTTAAAATCTACAAAAAACACGTTTGACTGCTTACTGGAAGTTTGTGATACAACATCTGCAGAAGGACGCAGGTAATACAGGCAGTATGCTTCAAGGTGATAGGGTGATAGGGTGAATGCTAAAACAGCCTTAACACCTAAGCATACTGTTTAGGAAGGAACCAACAAATTTTGATCTAGAAAAACAGAAGAGAAATCTTACATCTTTAAGGAATCTATCATGAACCCCCCCCCCCCGCTCTGACCTCATCTAACGGGTTTTTGAGTAGCATGCGAATCGCTTTGCGAGAAATCGAGATAATGAACATCGTTTTTTTTCAGTTTCTCCCATATGTCCTCGTTGCCTCGGTCACCCTACCTTTGTACTCCAGGTGGAATCCAGCGTAGCTGACTGAGCCATCGCTACGGAAGGCCAGGTGCATGGCGTTGGAGCTGCTCTCAATCCTTTCCGGAAGCTTGCTGTCTTGGAAGCTACCAATCAGAGGGCTATTGCTGTCTGGTCCATCGTAGATGTATAGGAAGTCATAGTTAGGCTCAATGCTAAAACTAGCGCGAGACATAGCGAGAGAAAGAGATAGAGAGAAGGATAGAAAAAGAGTGAAAGGGACAAATCAGATCAAAGAAAACCACTCCTAAATCACCCAGCTTGTATTTTTATTATAGTTTCTAATTTATTTGACCTCTTTTTCCTCTCCTTCCCATTTTGTGATGGCCAGTTTGCAAATCTAGCCATGTAAAACAGCAGCAACTTTTGAACCCACCATAAGGAGTGGTTGAAGCGCCACCACGAGGCAGAGCTGTCCTGTCTGACATCCCAACCACCCACCTGGACAGAACCGACACAACTGACAATGCCTCGTAAAACACTCCCAGGAACTGATGGTTTCCCGCGGTCAAGACTTCATCTCCTGAATGCAATGAATCAGCAATACTGCCAGGCACTGAGGAATGTACATTTTCGGTTGTTGTAGAAAACCATGTTGGATGAAATATCTCTCTCTCTCTGCTCAGTTTCTGTCAAGACACTTGTTTGTGCGCAGTATAGGCATGGATGACACCTGAAACGACACTGCTTTCATGGACTCGTGTGGACGGTTGAGTTGGGAGGTTAGCAGGAACACTCACAAAGGCATCATCCATAACATCCCGCCTCAGTGTGTCTTGTCCCAGGGACCCAGACAACACCATGATATCCCCCCAATAGTGAGTTTGCTCTTGCTAGCGCTCTATTCGTTTTTGCTTATCTCCTCCATGGGACACTGCTAACACTAAAGACGCTAGGGCTAGGATCTATTAATACCCAAGGATTGTAATTGCTTTAGTATAGTCAAAGATGAGGCACTTATCCTATTGAGCTGAAAACTCATCACAAAGGGGCAGCTTCTCTGCCATGCTCCTCTGCATATCCCAGAATGTGTGTCGGTGTTAACATACACACACCTTTTAATCCTCAATAGCGTCCCACAATAAGAGGTTTCTGTATCAAGGAAATTCATTTACATAAGAGAGATTGGGAGGTGTATATTCTTTTTTGTATGCTAAGTGAAATTGCCACACTTCACTGAACCTGTATCTAAAGCTAAAGGCTCATTGTAAGATAATATGAATCCCAAAATGGGGACAAAACACTCCTGCTCCACACCATATTAATAAAGTAATTAAATGTTGATAACCAGATGTGTTAGATCTTTTTTTGCTTTGCCTCTGGAGCTGTCACTCAACAAACAATTAGTTTTGTTGGTAATTGATTATGAGTAAAAGTGAATACCCAAGTTGACATTGACAAAATCCAAAACAAATTGTCAACCTTGCTAATGCAATGTCAATGAATCCTTTTGAATAAAGTAATATTTCTGCTGAACTTCACAATATATTTTTCTTTTTTTCTTTTACAATGTATAATTCTTTATTTTCTCAGCCTTCATCTGGGACATATTTCATATGGTACTATTTTCGTGGAGAACGGTGTCAGTAATGAAGTGTGTAATGGAAGCATGTGTGAGATGGAACAGAACAGGCTTTTCATTAGAAAACCTTGGTTGAGGGCCTGTACCACTGCCCTGCCAAAAGCCAATATTCCAGTGTGCTGTGTTATTTATTCACTCCTTTTTAGGGGACGGAAGCATTCAAATGAGAAGAGAGCAGAGTTGTTAAACTAGTGGAGCCAAAATGGCTGCCTGGAACTGGCGGCTTGAAAACTGCTGTGCAATCACAACAGTGGCTGACTAGCAATCAGTATGAATATCAAAAGACTACTGTTTTCATACCAAACCTAAAGCATACAACAAAATATTGTACATTATCAGAGAGCATAGCAAACAAGTAGAAAACAGATGCATAATCTAACTAGTGACGTTAATTAAATTAGATGTCCCTGGTCACAAGGCATACATATTCATTAAGCAGGGAACGTTTCTGACAGAATTAGGTGACAGAGCGAGGAATAGCGAGAGACAACAAGACGTGGATGTTTGTGGATCCATGTTGTGGGCCTCAATATTCGACTTCATTATCTCAATGTCACACCGCTGCAGTAGAAAGAGAAGGAGAGATGGGGAGGGAGGAAGACAGGGAAGGAGGGCAGAGAAAGAGAGCAAAAGAGACAGCAAGGGAAGGAGGGAGGGAGAGATCTGCACACACACACACACACACACACATACTTGTGATTAGGATAACACAGAAGTGTGTCTGGGACGGGCTGCCAAGGGACAGGCATGTACGTCACCCTTTGATGCAGGCAACAGCAGCAGCAACAGGAGGAGAAAGAGATGCTGGCTAGCAGCACGCGAGAGGCAGGGGGACCCATCGTCTCACAGCTTTAAGTTACACCTTATTAGAGAGGCAGGGGGACCCATCGTCTCACAGCTTTAAGTTACACCTTATTAGAGAGGCAGGGGGACCCATCGTCTCACAGCTATAAGTTACACCTTATTAGAAAGGCAGGGGGACCCATCGTCTCACAGCTTTAAGTTCCACCTTATTAGAGAGGCAGGGGGACCCATCGTCTCACAGCTTTAAGTTACACCTTATTAGAGAGGCAGGGGGACCCATCGTCTCACAGCTTTAAGTTACACCTTATTAGGTGGCCTGTTCAGTAGCAGGGGTGGTAACATCTGTCAGCTATACGCCACGCTGCGTAACATACCGGCAATCAAACTTAATCATGCTTTGGCCTTTGACACCGGACTATGGGGGTTGTAGCCGCTGTAGCTGCTCAAGCCTGAGCGCCGCAAATGGACGCAATTAGAGCGACTATTAAGGTGTGAAACACATTCATCAAGTCCTTCCTTGTTTCTTCCATTAATTGGCTGCATCAGTCAAAGTGGGCCCGGGACGTCCCGACACAGCGCCTTAAACGCGGGGAGCTGAGCGAGGCCAACATTGGGTTCATTACTGACAAAGTGAGCAAGGAATTCCAGCTGGGATAGTTAATTGCCCGCAGAGAATATGAATAGCATCTTAATAATGTGACAGTGATATCAGTTAACAGCTACTGTTGTATAATCACCTAATCACCTCACACCCTTTTGACCTGGTTGTGACAAAACTCCCTTTGACGTCCACCCTGGTGTTTGTTTGTCTGTGTGTATGTGTGTGTGTGTATGTGTGCGTGTGTGTATGCCGTAGCATTGATAGGGAGAGTAGGCGTTAATCCCTCTGGTAAACACTAGCACCTATTACATATGGTAGGCTGACACGTTACCTGATGAAGGCCAGAGATAGGACGTAATCGGAATTCACAGCTATTAGCCAATCACAGTCCTTGCTATGGGGGTAGGGGTGGGGGAAGTTGGGTGACAGGATGAAGCCGTTGGAACCAGTCAAATTTCCTCCACAGGGGGCTGAAAGAGCAGAAGACACAGGGATGTATTGAGAGCATGTACTTTTTTGATTCTGACACTTATCACAATGTGAACTGGTGGTTGGGCAGATAATGCTGTTTGGGGTAGCACAGTGCTGCTGCATTTCTTTAAATCCATCCCTTCTCCAAAATCCCAATAAGGAGAAATCCGGAATTAGCAGGGAAGGAGCAGGAAATCCAAAATCTTAAGGGTTTCTGGAGAACTTGGGTAATTCAGGAAAATTAACAGAATTTTTCAAGCGTAACGTTAACTAATTTATGAGTTTTCTAGAAATAGAAATGCTCCAGGAGGACATTAAAAGCCCTGCACAGAAACATGTTAAAACCAGACACTTGTGATCAAGAGCTTACAAGAATCCTTGAAGTTTCTTCAGAGTAATTCTTCTGAGCGAGCACACTCTGAAATTTGAGACTGATCTTGAGATCTGCATCCAGTATTTGACATTAATTTAATGTTTTGCCTTGTTCAAAATTGGTGGAGAGCGATGACAGTCTCACTGGATCAAGAGCTCAAGTGCTACTTGGAGCGAGCAGGTTCTGGCAACACTCTGGAATCTGAATACAATATGTTAATTAACACGCCGTGTTGCCAGGTCTGAGTCTCTCTGCAGCTCGATTGGGCCATCCTCTTCCTACTACTGACTACACGCTGCACGTAAGGGCCCACTAGCGAAAAACAAAAGTTTGCAATGGCATCAGCCTGTGCAATTCACTGAAATGTAATCAATTTGCCAATGTGTGCTGTCAATCAGTCTGTACGCAGTATAAGACATCTTCACTGCCACCTAGCTTTAAAACTGCTAACTTCTGGTCGGAGCCAATTCCTATTTATTACTATCCAAGCAGACAAGAGGCAGCGTCACAAATTAGCTCAATCTTTCTTACTCACTAAGGTTTGGAAAAGTGCACCACATATGTGAGTAGACCACCTTTGTTTTTGGGTGTTACAGCATTTGCTGTTTCTGGGTGTTAAGCCCACATGATAAACTACAACATTGCTTAAAAACTGCAACACCCAATGCAAAATGTGTAGAATTGCAGGAAATGTACTTTAACAATTTCATTAAAAACGCCCTTGTTTGACACTTCCTCTGAAAAGGCCACACAGCCTGTCTGTACAGTAAGTCCAATTAGCCCTTCAATTAGTTCTTCAGAAAAAAATGCCCGGTCCTACCTGTAGACAAGGTACTCACCTATGCAGACAGGGGGGCTTGGTTGCCAGTAGTAACGGTTCTCCACTTGGATACAAGTGATCTTCAACTCTCCCTGGAGCTCGTAGCCAGGGTCACAGAGGAAGGTGACGGTGTCACCTGGCTCCCGCCCATCCCCGTTACGACTGCCGTTCATGGGCACGCCAGGGTCTCTGCAGGCTGTGGCCACGGAGCCTGCAGTAACAGCACAAGAAGGGAATCTAGTGAGTCTATGCCCGTAGGTTTTATGTTCGTCGCATGTTAGCAGTTTGGAATAGAAAAGATAAAAGTTTTTTGTGTCTGATTCTTGAGGGACGGGTCAAACAAAGTACCAGATAACGAACTGAGTAAAGCTCTGTTGGTAATTACTGACACAAAAACATACAATACCGCGAAAGCTAAACATCTATCAGACAGAGTGAAACTGACAGGGAGTCAAACAGGTTCAGAGAACAACATCGCTTTTGAAGACTAAAACTTCAAACAGTTTTTCACACAGTAGCCTTGAAAAAGCTACACAGTAATTCACAGTAACCTAAACCTCTACTGCACACCCTCTCTTTGTTTTAGACCGTATGAATTGAAAAGTGCACCGCTTTTGAAGATGCAAACTTCAAAGGCTTTCCCAAACAGTGTACTACTCACTTGAGAATTCGATGGCGAAGCCAGACTTGCTTATGTAGAAGTCGGTCTCAAACTGGATAGTGACCTGGTTGAGGGTGCTGTGGATCCCCTCAGGGAGCAGAGAGCCGGACAATTCCCTCAGGGACATTTCGTTCTCAGGGGGGCCGTCCCACACCTTCAGGATGTCGTGGGATGCCTCCGTGTCGAAAGCCAGGAACTGCAGACTGTGTGGGCGAGGATGAGGGAAACTGTAATTCACCCAGCAGCAAGATCCGTAACCTTTAAAAGATGTCTTGGTTTTTCAGGAATCTAAATTGAAATAGTATTGGAATCTGAAGGTTGTAAGCATAGAATCCTGGAATCCTAGCAGCAGAATATATGTAAAACCATGGATATTTTCTGAATTTAGAAATCCCAGACTACCATAGAAATGACTTACAATGCTAGCCATAGGGTTTCATTTTAAGACTTAAGAAAATGTCAGCTGAAAGCTCAACTGTGTTTTTTTT
>JACXGI010013756.1:0-20258 GCA_016801175.1 Esox masquinongy | reverse complement strand
ACACACACACACACAGACAGACACACACACACACAAAGACAGACACATAGACAGACACACACAGAGACAGACCCATTCATCTGACCTTTCAGATGAGGACTGAGCCAGGGCAGAGCAGTGAACTGCCTCTAACTCTCCCGGGCAGGGAGCTCTGATGGAACACACACACTCCCATCCTAAACACACACACACACAGAAACACACGCAGAGACACACATACAGACACACACACTCCCATATCCTAAACACACACACAGAGAGACACACGCAGAGACACAGACACATACGCAGGCACACACAGAGACACAGACACACGTAGGCACACACTGAGACACAGACACACACACAGACACACACTGAGACACAGACACACACTGAGACACAGACACACACACACAGACACACACTGAGACACACACTGAGACACAGACAGTGCCCTTAGTGGCCTTTGGTTGTGACCCTGGGGGTAGAAATCAAAACAGAACGACAGGGAGAAAGACAGACGGAAAGACAGTCAGAAATACAGGCAAATAGAAAGACAGGCAAAAAGAACAACAGGAAGACAGAAAGACAGACAGGCAGATAAAAAGACAGTAGTTGATGATTGCTTCCAATATGATGTGTTGAACCAGCCCTGGGTCTGCCAGGCTGAAAACTCATCAAACTATTTGCAGGATGGCTGGGAACACTGTGGGCTATACTCGGCCTTGTCTTGGGGTGGTTGTTGGCCTCCACATCACTCCAGTCCCCAGTATCCATGCTGTGATAGTCTCTGTGCTGGTGGGACAGGTGTGAAGTGGCTACGAAAGGCTAGTCAGTTTAGCAGATATTTGCAACAAAATATCAGCAGTGGCACACACCTGAAATAGTTTATCTGAATCCGCAACAGAAGGGGCAGATATTCCCTCAGGTCTGCCCACAACAACAATATCTGGAGATTACATCCTCATTAACATCAAACCAGCTTCTACTCAAGCATAAATGTTTAAGGATGTCTGCGGTTGGTGAGAACACCTGTCTCTCCTCAGTAGTTATAAGATGGTCACATCTCACAATGTATGAAGTTCTTATAGGAATGGCCACTATTCACCACAGGAATAGACAATCACTTTGGCATAAGGGGACCACAACAACATTTAAAAAAATATATTTTGGGGGGGAGGCATGAGCTCCATTATATACTTGGTCATTATTTGTGGGGTCCCAGAGAGATATAGAATGTACTTTTTGCTAGTACCTGTAATCTCGTCTGATTGGTAAAGATGACAAGGTCCTCACCAACTGAAGCATTCTGATATATAGAGAGACGGAGTGAGGTAGAATTGTTAAACTAAGTTACTGCAGTAGCATGTTCATTATAAACACCCTCACTTTCTATTTTGTTTATCCTGTTTACCTTAGCTATCTTTTTGGTGTTTTTTGAATCAGTAATTGCATTTTCTCTTTTCTTTATATTCAGGTCACTTTATTTAACAGACTGCATTGTTTGGAAATCGAGGCACAAGCTATTCACTACACCCACAGCAAAATCTGTTGGTCAGCTCATTCCAGATCAGTGGGTACTACCAACCGTCTGAGGCTGGTTTGGTGCTGCCAGCTTCATCCACCCAATATCAAAGAGTGATTTTGGATGAAGCATCCCATCATGGGTGACAGAACCTCTGCAACACAAAGTGGTCTGCCATAAGTGCATCAGAGGCAGTCATTGGATCAACGTTCTGTTAGTCAGTATTAATCTGAGCTCCAGTCCAGTTGAACATGTCATTGAGATCTGGCCAGTCTGATCAGACTCCAAAGCCAGCAGCTGTCCATTTGTCCTCAGTATCTGTGTCCAGCGGAACCTTCTTCCTCAGTATCTGTGTCCAGCGGAACCTTCTTCCTCAGTATCTGTGTCCAGCGGAACCTTTTTCCTCAGTATCTGTGTCCAGTGGAACCTTCTTCCTCAGTATCTGCGTCTAGCGGAACCTTCTTCCTCAGTATCTGTGTCCAGTGGAACCTTCTTCCTCAGTATCTGTGTCCAGTGGAACCTTTTTCCTCAGTATCTGTGTCCAGTGGAAACTTCTTCCTCAGTATCTGCGTCTAGCGGAACCTTTTTCCTCAGTATCTGTGTCCAGTGGAACCTTCTTCTTCAGTATCTGTGTCCAGTGGAAACTTTTTCCTCAGTATCTGTGTCCAGCGGAACCTACTTCCTCAGCATCTGTGTCCAGTGGAACCTTCTTCCTCAGTATCTGTGTCCAGTGGAACCTTCTTCCTCAGTATCTGTGTCCAGTGGAACCTTTTTCCTCAGTATCTGTGTCCAGTGGAACCTTCTTCCTCAGTATCTGTGTCCAGCGGAAACTTCGTCTACAGTATCTGTGCCCAGCGGAAACTTCTTCAGTATCTGTGCCCAGCAGAATCGTCTTCAGTATCTGTGTCCAGCGGAAACTTCATCATTATCTGTGTCCAGTGGAACCGTCTTCAGTATCTGTGTCCATTGGAAACTTCTTCAGTATCTGTGTCCAGTGGAAATATCTTCAGTATCTGTGTCCATTAGAACTGTCTCCAGCATCTGTGCCCAGCAGACCTTTTTTCAGTATCAGTGCCCAGCAGAACCTTTTTCAGTATCTGTGTCCATTGGAAACTTCTTCAGTATCTGTGTCCAATGGAAGATTTGTCCTCCATAAATCCTGTGAGACAGAGGTCTAACTGTTGCATTGTCTCACATGTTGTTTAGCATGTTCAACAGGTGGTTCAGATGGAGGGTCAGTCTGGTAGCAGTGAACATTGACCTACAGGACAACCCACACTCTTTTCAACTCAGAAAGTTAACGTCACCTGGTGTGTTCGAGCTTAGCCACACAATCAATGCTTGAATAGCTTTGTTATTCCACTCCCTCTGGTTTTGTGGGACATTCATTTCAAGTCACCAACAACATTCACCCCATGTCCAAGACATCAGTATGTTTTCATGACGAGGTCATCCTGATTGGGTGATTAATTAGTGTGAATGTCAAGGGTCTCATCAGATTTAATATTGTACCAGTGGTTGCCTCTGATGTCTTTCATAGAGCACTGGACATTTAGTTTCTCTAACTTCTAACTCAGACCTTTTCAGAAAGTAAGCTGTTCGAAACAGCCTGTCTTTGACAACAACGCCTCTCTGTCCCACCATGAGAGGGACAGCTTTAGTCAGTTGTCAATCACTTTGGTTCTGCGACAGCAGAATGTGTGTTCCAAGTTCTCCCTAAGTAGTGTTCTCTGTCTTGTTTTGCTGAAAGTACAAACCAAGGAATTCCTGCTGCTAGCTGACCATTAAGAAAATGTCACTTTGGCAGGAAAGTGAATGTCCATGTTAACAGCTATGGTTAAATATAAAATCACTGAATTTAAAATAGTTTATAATGTCGACGTGTTCTTTCTGAGCCGTTGGTGAAAGCTATTATAAATGACTACAAACCTAACAGGTTTTTTTTCCCCAAACTGGACATCCTCCCCCTCCACTGTCATGGCTGCCTCTCATAAGTGCACTTTCCCTCCCAACCCGACTATAGCACTTTGGGATTGATTGAAACAAAATGTCACAATTATGCCCTGAAGCTTTGAGCTCCGAGAAGTCCTTCCATGCACGGCCTTAATTATTCATCAATTAGCAAGCTCCTTTTTTCCAAACTGATTTTTCATTCAGTTTGCAGAGATGGATGTTTCCCCTGCTGTTACCGGTCCAAAGTCATTAGTTTCTGGGTTTGCAATTAAACCTTATGCATAATTCATGAGCCAGGACCAACTCGGTCTGTCTCCCTGTAGAGTGACTGAATCCCAAATAGTACTTAGTGCAATATCAAGTGCACTACTTTTGACCAAGTTTCATAGGGCTGTAGTCAGTAGTACTAAAAAGTAGTGCACTTCATATGGAATAGGATGCCGTTTGGGATGACGCCACTGTAGACTTCCACAACGAGTTGAGCTTTCTACTCTGGAGGCAGAGATGAGAAATTAATTCAGAGGAGTGAAGTTTTGTCTCTCTCAGGTTGGAAGAGAACAGATGCCATCGGCCTGATCGAGACCGGAGGAGATGGAAATGAAGATGAGCTTTCGGAGAGAGATAGATCAACGACGCTGATGACAAGAGAATAGGGATGGAGAGGAATACACACTGAGGTAATGAAGATATAAAAATCTACCAGCTCATGTTTAAAATATATTTGAGGAGAAACATTTTTGCAGGGAATTTTTTAAGAGAGTGGACAATCACTGTCCTTATTTTTATTTTTGGAATTATATGGAGAAGGGTGAAGAGGCGGAATAGCAGCAATGACATAGCGGCGATGACATAGCGGCGATGACATAGTGGCAATGACACAGCAGCGAAGACAAAAGTGTTTTAGACAGTGAAAAAGACATTGAACCAGGAGTATTACCACTGGACTAGTGAAGGTTCACTAATTTACAGCTAGATTTTAGATGGTTCCTCACTATGAAAGTAGTTTACAGTGTGTTGTTCAATTTTCTTTAAAACCAGCCATTATAAACCTCAGCTTAATGTAGCCACCACTATTAAACACACTGGAAGTGGGGGTCAGCCTGGCTAGTTACCATAATGAACGACTGCTCTTAAGCAGAACACTCTGGTCAATTCATACACAAAGTTGCTTTGTTCAGATGTATTTGCACTAATATTAATATCAATGTCCAAATTATTTTGTTTTTTTACTCTGTTATTTCTTTATTAATTCTGCTATTTTATTGTCGCTGTTATTTTATTGTCATGAGGGAACCGGCAAGAAAACACTCAGAACATCCCTTGTGTATCCTGTTCATAAGACAAACACAACTTGACACAAACTTTTAGGTAACAAAACAAACATTATCTTTTCTTTTTATTTAGATTTTAGTAATGAAACACAGAGCAGCTTACAGTACTGCATGCAGACACTATCATGCTGGTCCACTGAGGGAATCATACCCCACAACACCAGCACGGCAAGCACCAAGCTCTACCGCAAGTAAACAAGCCCATGGGAAACATTCCCCTTTACTCTCACTGATGTTCAGCTGCCGATGGTGAAAGTAAACTGAAGAATAAAACGGCTGTTTAAAGAGAACCGAACGGTGATTGGAGTTTCATCTCGGTCCACAGACTATTTTCAGGACGAGAAACCGTCTAAGCGGTGAAATATTGTCTGGCCTTGTGGAATGGTCCTCTGCTGACCCCTGGTGGACATTCACATAACACACATTAAAAGGACAAGACCGGAAACTGCATTCCCACTACACAGAGCGTTTAATTGACACGCCGCTTCAGACAGATCCAATGGCATAGTACGGATGTCCAGTCTGGTTGAAACACCGGTAGGAGCAGAGGAGAACGCGAACCGGGATCGTCGTTTGAGAACTTCTCACCTTCATTTCCTGTCAGAGAAAAGTCGAGTAAATCCAGACTAACCAAATGATCAAACCCTTTCAGTTGATATCCTGCTTATGTGTGCTACTGTGATGACACACCACCAACCAACAGACACAACAGGAATTCATTTAGGAGACAGATAGCCGTACAGACTGTATTTTTGTCTTTATCTGTCTTACTGTAGCATATACAGCATTCATGTGTTGAAACTAAGCACGTACCATAAGATCAGCGCACAGCTAGCTTATAATGTTGCCGGTATGGAAAAGGTTCATAACAGGTTAGCAAATCTCTGACAAAAAAAAAGGAGAATTGGACAAAGCTCACAGAGAATTGAGCAGCAGCAGGAATATCTTTGGGACTTTGCCTTTCAACAGATCAGGACTGGGTGCCTAAACTGGGACAGTAATTGTAGGCCCGTGTGCGGATGATAAACAATTGCGAAAGTAAAATTGTGAAATATTGTAAACATTCGTAAACACAAACATTGATATAATTCTTGACTTTATCAATGATAGAATAAGTTAAGGGGCGGGGTTTGACTGATCATTGCCATTTAAAAGGGATAAGACCTCACTTCCTTTTCACATCACCAATCACAACCGTTGACCTTATTCCCAGTAAGTAATGAAGGAAAGGACTTCATCAGCTGTAGTGTGAGCGATGTCTGCCGCGGTCAGGGGGCAGCCGGCATCGCCCATCACCTCAGTTTCTCCAGCATTCACGGTACCTTCCGGAGGTTAATGAAGACCACACACTCCACCCAGGTGGTGAGGAAAGGTTGGAGGCAGAGGGCACAGCGTCCCCATTCGGACAGCATCAGGGCCAGCTCAGGGCAGTGGACCAGGGCTTTGTGGACCTTTGAGAACCTACTCCTGCCCTCCATCAAGATGAGACGAGCCGCCAGCTCCTGGACCAGGGACACAGGGGCGGGTACTGGGTCAGTACCGGTTGGTTTGGGTCACAATGTGGACGGTGTTGTGTCCTGTGGTACTGTCTAAAGCGTGTGACTAGGCTGCCTGGTCTTGGAAACATGGATGCGATGTCAACAGTCACTACTAGGCTAGCTTGTCTGATATCGACAACATGCGCTGAAACCAACGACCCTATGATCCTAAGGGCAGTTGGTTTCAAAGGGCAAGATGCCTTGCTATGGTTTCAACCGCTGTTTCTGGCTTTAGTAGAGAATTAGTTGATTACCTTTAATGACAGCACCTCAAGAACTTGAACAGATTCCATCAGCTTGCACTTCACAAATGTGTTTCCTTCACAGAGGAGCTCTGTCAACTTTAGATACTGGAACTGTAGATATCAACATCATTACTGCTACTGCCAATATCAAAAAGATCTTGCAGACACTTTTATCCAAAGCAAAGTCTGTTATCCATTGTATACAATAGGGTACAACACTGATCTTAATGTTGTATCCTATTGTACTAATATTGTGGCAAACAAAACTGTACTTACATCAACAGGAAATATGGATAAACGGTTTCCAGCTACATCCAAAACCCTGAGTTCAGTGAGCGCCACAACACCCTGTGAGATGGAGAAAGGAGCAAAGCCTCAGGGACAGCAAAAAACAAGTCATACAACAGTAGCATTTGGTAAGATGGCTAACTTATGAAGCTATAAGATTCAAGATTAGATTAGATTCAATTTTGTTGTCATTGAATAAGTACAAGTACAGTTCAACAAAATGCAGTGTGTGTCTAACCAGAAGTGCAAATAGAGGAGGGTGGAAAATGTACAAGTATTAAGTATATGTATGTACAAGTGGAATGTATAGATGTATAGAATGCAAATGCATTACATATGTCAATTCTAAATGTGCAGTGGAAGCAAATAGATGAGAGCAGAACATTTACAAGTATTAAGTATAATGTATGTACACGTGGGATAAATAGTTATGCGGGCACAAGCGTCAATTCTAAAAGAAAAAACAATGGCATTCTGAATTGCAATTGATGCAAATTGAAGAAGTTGAGTAGCTTGTGCAACTGAGGAGTGAACATCATAATGTTAACAACGAAAACATACAGCGCTAAATACAAAAGCCAGAACAGCATCCACCTCTGGGAGCTCGGTGAGCTTGTTCCTGGCCAGGTATAATCTGGCCAGCTGGGTCAGCCTGGACATCTGTTTGGGCAGTTGCACCAGGCTATTGTTGGTCAGATTCATCTCTATCATCTTCGAGAGACAGCCTATCTCCACAGGAAGCTCCAGCAACTGGTTGTCCAGGAGACTGAGTGTCTCTAGGTTACAAAGACTAAGAAAACAAAACATGTGGTCATGAGATATGTCGGTAGGTGGCCAAAAATCAGTTAACCCACGACAAAATCTGTATTTTGTTCCAATGCTGGTTGTTTTATCCTCCACTTGCTGTAAATATCCTTCCCAAGTTGTCCCATCACCCAGCTCTTCCGCTCACACCACTAGGAAACACAGCTTTCACATCTGCCTGGCGTCACCGCGCTACGCCAGTGCTACCCGGGTTATTCGTACAGCCACTCCTGAACTGTTGGACATCTTTTTCCGATAACTAATTAATAGTAATCAATTACTATTAATGGAGTGTACGTACTACTACTGTGTAGTGTGCTCTACCTAGCTACTAAAATATATGCATTAACAATAAGTCGCTACGGGTAAGTGCATCTGCTAAATGACTTAACTGAAAACTGTACAACATTTTTCGATAAATATTTGGCACCTTTTGATCTCCGGTGGCAGGACTGCAATTTGATTGTGGTTCAGATTGAGGAGAACCAGTTTTGAAAGTTTTTCTGTAAGAGACAATATAATGAAGTGTCTATCTCTTTGTCTCTCTCATTATGTTTGATTAGTGATTATCATGGCACTGTACAGCAGTGAAAGCCCAGTAATGGCCCTCGGTTCTACTCATAATCTAGTCCATTGACAGTAGGACATCTTACCCAAGACGTCCGGTGGTAAGTTGGTAATGTGGTTGCCAAACAAATAAAGTTTTCTCAAGGAGTTCAGGTACCTCAGTACAGATGGAATCTCCTTCAGGGCATTGTTTCCCAAATTGAGTTCTGTCAACTTTGAAAGATCCGAAAATAGACAAAAAAGCAACACAGCTAGCTAGGCAAAACAAAAACATAGGGAACATAGCACAGACAGTCACCCAAGGCATACTGGCTAACATGGTTTTTGTATGGAATTTAAGTGTCTGTCTAGCTAACGTTACTTACGTGTTTTAAGGACTGCAATTCCATGGGCAGAGTTGAGAGGCAGTTATTGCTCAATTGAAGGTACAAAACATTTGTTAATCTTGCAACGGATTTGGGAACATTGTGCATTTTCTTTGAGCTCAAGTTAAACGATTTTGCATTAGCCCGCAAAGCTCCGATAACTAAATTGTTAGCCATTGTTTGATACACTGACAAAAACTCCCACACCCGGAGACATGTTCCCATAGAAACAAGAAGCTTTTCGACGTACCAAAATCCAACGAACAAAACTTCAGTGACCTCTTGTGGTGTCTCCTGAAAAATGTATAACAAAATATTACTTGACATTAGTTAACTATCATGTCCCTAACGTAACATTTTAAATTGTACACATTGGAATTGAAAAACCTATGCACAGTATAATTCAGAAGTTTGGACACTCCTACACATTCAAGCTTTTTTTCCCCTTGCTATTTTCCACATTATAGAACAACACTGAAGACATCAAAACTATAAAATTACACATACAGTGGATATAAAAAGTCTACACACCCCTGTTAAAATGCCAGGTTCTTGTGATGTAAAAGAATGAGACAAAGATAAATCATGTCAGAACTTTTTTCACCTTTAATGTGACCTATAACATGAACAATTCAATTGAAAAACAAACTGAAATCTTTGAGGGGGAAAAATAAAAAATAAAAAACTCATAATAACCTGGTTGCATAGGTGTGCACACCCTTAAACTAATACTTTGTTGAAGCACCTTTCCAAGGCTGGGCCATTCCAAAACAATCTTCTTCTGGTGAAGCCATGCTTTTGTGGATTTGGATGTGTGCTTTGGGTCGTTGTCGTGCTGAAAGGTGAACTTCATCTTCAGCTTTCTAACGGACGCCTGAAGTTTTGTGCCAAAATTGCCTGGTATTTGGAACTGTTCATAATTCTCTCCACCCTGACTAAGGCCCCGGTTCCAGCTGAAGAAAAACAGCCCCAAAGCATGATGCTGCCACCACTATGCTTCACTGTGGGTATGGTGTTCTTCAGGTGATGTGCAGTGTTGTTTTTGCGTCAAACATACCTTTTGGAATTATGGCCAAAAAGTTCAACCTTGGTTTCATCAGACCATAACACATTTTCTCATGTGCTTTTGGGGGACTTGATGTTTGTTTTTGCAAACTTGAGCCGAGCTTAGATGTTTTTCTTTGTAAGAAAAGGCTTCCGTCTTGCCACCCTACCCCATAGCCCATTCATATGAAGAATACGGGAGATTGTTGTCATGTGTAGCACACAGCCAGTACTTGCCAGAAATTCCTGCAGTTCATTTACTGTTGCTGTAGGCCTCTTGGAAGCCTCCGTGACCAGTTTTCTTCTCGTCTTTTCATCAATTTTGGAGGGTTGTCCAGTTCTTGGTAATGTCTCTGTTGTGCAATATTTTCTCCACTTCATGATGGCTGTCTTCACTGTGTTCCATGGTATATCTAATGCTTTGGAAATTCTTTTGTACCCTTCTCCTGACTGATATCTTTCAACAATGAGATCCCTCTGATTCTTTGGACGCTCTCTGCGGACCATTGCTTTTGCTCTGAGATGCAACTAAGAAAATGTCAAGAAAATCCAACTAGAACAGTTTAACTTTGTTTGTGATTAATCAGAGTCACTTCAAATGATGGCAGGTGTGTAATGATTTCTATTTAACATGAGTTTGAATGTGATTGGTTAATTCTGAACACAGCCACATCCCCAGTTATAAGAGGGTGTGCACACTTATGCAACCAGTTTATTGTAAGGTTTTTATTTTTCATTTTTCCTCCTCGAAGATTTCAGTTTGTTTTTCAATTGAATTGTTCACATTATAGGTCACATTAAAAGTGGAAAAAGTTCTGACATGATTTATCTTTGTCTCATTCTTTTACATCACACAAACCTGGCATTTTAACAGGGGTGTGTAGACTTTTTATATCCACTGTATGGAATCATTGAAGACCAGGTTTGTACATTCTGCATTCTCTCAACCAGCTTCATGAGGTAGCCACCAGACTGCCCTTGAATCAGTAGGTGCCAGTCAGAATATGTGCAGATTGTGACTGGACACAGTATATCCATCACTGGACACGGGATCTGAGAACTCAGCCAAAGCAAGAAGCCAGCTGGTGTGGACTGTCAGAAGGTATCTGAGGGAGGTTGCTGTGATGTTTCATCATGAATAGCCTTTGGTTCTCCGGTGGCAATGTTGGAGATATACCACATTTAAGATTTAACACAAAACATTCATAACTTCAACTTAAAGAGGACAATATAAATCATATCTAGATAATATTTCTATGCATTGGACATTGGTCACCAATTAATAAAAGACAAGATGTCGTAAAATTTTGGAGTTGAAACAGCAAGAAAATATTTTGATCGTTTTATTGTACAAGACAATATTGACCACCAGCAGCAAATAAGACATCACCTTTTGATGGTGCGTTCATAAAGACATCACCAAATGCATTACAGGGAACATTTCCATGATGACGTCAGGAACATTGCTGACTGGTGAGATTTGTTCAAAGTGATTTTCAATTCTTCCTCAGTTCACTGGGATGGTGTCTATTCCCTCATTCACCACCAGCCAAGTGAAGTACTGCTATCCCTACTGACTGTCCCACAGATTCTCACACACAAACACACATGATGACCATAACAATGGATCCGTCGGGGAAATAGAGGGAACAGTGTTCCAGGAGTAAACTCATGTTGATGTTTGACATTGTGAATTAAACGGCTCGACCGTGATGTTCTTCCAACATCCATCCCTGCTCCAACAACCATCTCATTAAAGTCAGCGACGGCTTCAGCTGTCCTCTTCAGGGGCTGCTTCCTTCAGACGCTGAACAGAGTTGTAGTGCTCTCCAAGTCCATAGGCATGACGCATGTAACTGAAACAAGAACAACATTTACAGGCACTATTTAGCTTTTAACCAAATGGCCGCTTGGTTTTCAATAAAACTGAAGAACAGGCTTGAAGTGTAATGTAAATCCAATGCCTAGTCTGAGCTACAAATATCAGTATGGGTTAGATGTTTCCTGAATGGTTCTTACATAAGAGTGATGGGTGGCTTGTCAAACTCCTCTCCAATTATTATTTCTGGAGAATCTGCTTGGATCACCTCTATTGACAGTTGGAGGACCTGTGTCAGAGCTCTGAGCTGTTAGGGAAAAAATTAAGCATTATAACATTACACCAGATTACAAACATCTGGATCGCATAAAGTACCAGATCACTAAACAATCTGCCTGATCACAAACTAATGTGGTAGACCACAAGACAAAGTTCCAGAGGAGTAATTCAAAGTGTTTGGTACCTCAAGCTGCCCACCCCAAGCGGCGGTATCTTCTACATCACTGCAGTACTTCTCAAATTCATCTAGAGACACACACAGAGTTGTTGGTATTTCAGCACACCTTGAGGAACAACCACGCTGTTCACCTGAGCACTTCAAGCACTAAACCGACGCCTACACAAGAAAAAATATCTGAAAGAAACAAGAGTGACTCTATACATAAGACCACAATTAGAGTTAAGTCACAGCAACAGGTGAACATGACAATCTAGTCGACAAACCATGAAGAAAACCCTGCATACGTCCACATATTCCAAGCCAGTAGAAACAGAAAGGCCTCCATCCCTACCAGCTGTGTACAGGTCCCCTGTGACGCTGTTGGTCAGGAAGGGAAGGAAGTCGTCTGCGTGGCTCCTCATGTGCTGTGCGGTTTGGCCCCGAAGCTCCTTCAGGTTCAGACCCAATCCGTGCTGGGCCAACTGGTCCTCCACAGCACGGTACATACAGTGGCCGTCTGAGGAGCAGGAGGAGAACAATAGAGTCGTCCATTGTCTTGCCGAGAAAAGAAAATGTGCCCTAATGCAACTTTATGTTCACAGCCCGAAACCTGACACACCCACCGCAAGGGGAGTGAAGCTCTGGGGAGATTGTAGTGCAACACTCTCTGAATAAGAAAGAACTGAAATGCCTTGCTCAAGGGCACAACAGCAAGCTAGAATGATCCCACCAACCCTCATTCTCATCGCCTGATTTTCCACTTGAAAGTGGGATTGGAACCTGCAACCTTATGTCAGAGTTGGGCTGCGTCTCAACCAGAGGGGCTGCCTACCTGAGGAAATCTCCTTGATCTGCAGCTGACGTGCGGCCAGCTTCTGGGCCAGCTTCAGTCCCTCCTGGTGTCTCAGACCAGACAGGTTCTCCACCTCAGCCTCTGCTATACGACTCTCTCTCTCCTTCTCCGCAGCGGCTTTCTTGTCCTGGGAGGGAGGGGAGAGAACACAGAATCTGAACAAGAGACATCCTCTCGTCTATTGGTGATATCATATGGTTTCAACCAGACTCAGTGATAATTTCAATAGAAAACCATCATTTTAAAAGAAAAATTATGGGGAATGAATAGGTCATAGAAAGGGAAATGTCTCACCTTATACAAAAGAACTACAATATTGAATAGCATTTCATTTATTTGAACCAAAGTATGCATAAAAGCATATTCTGAAAGCACTTTAAGATACATTACAGGACTTTTGCAAACTATTAACAATTGTTTTTAAAACCTACCATTATGGGGTAGACATGTAGGTAATATGTTTTTGAATGTTCATAATCTATAAGAAGAATTACTATCATCCCGCAGTTAGCCATGAAGTTGTTTAAAGTGAGTGGTTTTGATGACATGGGGCAGGTACCAGCATAAACGTAAAAGTACTTTTTAAAAAGTCATTTCGGCTCAGCAGCATTACTTCAAAAATCCCTTTAAAGGACTGTACAGCTCACCCTTCTCTTCTGAGCTTTGGATGGGCCTCGTCCTTGCTTAGCTTCTTTCAGCTCCTCTTCTCCTTCCAAAGCAAGGGAGTCCACTCCATTCACAACCTCTTCCACCTTATAGGAAATATACATCAATGTTATTAAATATAGCAAACAATGTATGTGTCTAATTTAGGATGGTGTCAATAATGATCACGTAGAATATCAGAATAAAAGAACACAGCGTTTATTACAATCGAGTAGTGCTACTAACATGCTTTGCATATATGTAAGCAACAGTTACCTTTTCTCCTCCAGCACATGAAGAGTTCAGTAGTTTGAGTTCTTCCTCGTGTTTTTGATTGAGTTCAGTTTCCAACTTAGCAATGTCCTCGGCCAGCTGTTTCCGCCTCTTCTTGTCATTTTTCGGAACAGCATTTTTCATGCCCTGGATTTTAGCTGAAACATGTGCAAGTGGTTTGAAAAGGTCCACTTCAAAATAAAGTAATAGTCTAAACCAGCCGTAACAATAAGCTAACAGTTATCTATGGTGCCGTTTTCACAATCTATCAGGTAAAGTTAGCTAGAATAACACCAACTATTATTATTTTTACCTTACAAATAAATAATAGGTATTCATAAATGAGAAGTAAAAAATACCAATAAATAACAACCCCGAGGTACAAGACTATTTTCATATGTACATTATTAAAAACGTTTAATCAGTTAGCTAAGCAAATTCCAGGCAGTAAGTAATGTGTTCATTCTGAGACCCAAACCGCATCCACTACTGTCATCTGTCCTAAAACTCATATTCCCTCATTATAAGAACCTTGTCATCTCGGTCTCACTTAGGATGCTAAGTTTAGCTAGAGTCACTACTGTACAGTACGGTACCTTGCAGGTCCTTCTTTTCTTTTCGATGTTGCTTGGTTAAAATCTCCTCAGCTGACTCTAATTCTTCCATGACTGAAAACAATATTTATTTTAGAAATACTGAAACATGTAGATAAATTAACGTTATGACTGCGCTGGTATGTAAAATCCGAACATTATTTATTTGATATCAAAGATAAAACGTAAGCTAGCCATCTCAGCTAGCCAGTAAGCTATCCATCCATTAAAACGTGCTGAGTACAATACTTCCGTCTACTGAAATATCGCGATTTCATTGGTCATTGCTTCATAACCGTTCCGTTATTTGATTGGTTAGTTTTATCTTCTAGTTGACAAATTGGATGTGTTCAGTGTGTCTTCATGTTCGGGAGTAGGTTATAGACTTACCAATGTTAAATGTACATGAAAAAAACATTACCTAGATCTTTCCACCGTTACACCAAATCACTCACAAAACGATTTAAAAGCTGGCACAGATCGTACAGATACGATATCAATTGGTACCCAATGACTGATAACAGTAAAGGTTATTATGAAAAGAGCAGTATCTAAAATCTTGAATAATGGATCCTCTTTTACTATGACATACCACTGAATAAACACAGAATATAATAACTAATATATTAGCACAGTAAATTGTTTTGCACTAGGGGGATATGTTGGTAAGGGAGTCTCCTTGCTTCGCTCTGCACAATGACGTTTAGGCTCTGCATTCCATTGCTGTTTATGTCCCTCCCTCCCTCGGTTCCGTTTACGCGTCCTAGCTCCACCTCCAAGGAACAGCCCTCGCCGGTGCTGGAGCAGTTCCCCTGATTCGCTGGGAGCCTCTCTCCCAAGGAAACGCTGGCCCGAGGAGTGCCTCCGCAACCACTGTCCTGTCCGTTGTTTATCTGTCTAGCTCGGCTGAACCTCTGCAGTCATGGCCGACGAAGGCACGGATGAACGGTCCCCGCTGCTGTCAGCCCCGAACTCCGGGAATGTCACACCGTCTGGACCGCCGTCGTACTTACAAGACACAAGCCCTAGAGGTAACCTAACGTTAGGCTCCCCGATGCATGCTGAATCATTTTGGGCGTATCGCGTGTTGAGCAATGTTTTGCATAGTGCGTAAAATTAGAGCCTAACAAGCAAGCAAAGGCCATCAGTCTAAAATCTGCCAGACCGCCCGAAATCAGAAATATAAAGGGGGAGCGGTATTGAGAACAGCTGGAAGAAGGCCTAGTCGAATGTTTTAAGAATATTCCAGTTGCCGTTTTGTATTCTGCAGATATGCTCGGTCTCACGATCTGTGATTGTTGCTGGGTAGGCTAATGTTTACGTCCCTCATCTAGGAAGATATGATACATTGACAGAAAACATGACATTTACTGGAGATAACGGGTTGGTCAGGAAGAACATGAGAGGATACAGTTATAGCGCACAGATCCTGAAAAAGCTCTTCTGAAATGCGTGTGTTTTTGTGTCCATTACACACAGGCTACGGTCACTAATACCCTATAGAACCGTCTATTATACAAATTCTATAGGTAATTAGCCTGCAAGTGTATTTTAAGTACTTATTTCTATTAATTTAATTTGATTGGATTCTAGACATATATTAAATACATGTTTAGCATTCGTACATCTTCCGTTCATGCACGACATAAAGACCAGACCTAATAGCCAACATGTGGTTGTGGATTATTGTGTTACTATTGACACACATTAACCCTGTATAAGATGTACTATTCACATATTGCATTTTTGATTAGTTAGGCCTTTGTCTGAATACTCCATTATTCCCTGTTCCACTGATACGTTTCCCCTTCAGATGATACATTCTCCAGTGCGATGTCTGAAATAGACTACTACACATCACGTAAATATACACAGGCCCATTGTGAGGTCTGCATTCTCTAAAATCTTAGCTGGACAAGACCGTTTAAACATTGTCAATAGTGTCAACGTTAGTAATGTCTCCACCCTGAATCACAGAAGCAGCTTTCCTCACTGTAGGAATATCTCATGAGACCAATGTTGGATACAAAGTATGATATTTAGCAGTGGCAAGAGCTTACCTGTCAATATCACTTTACACTAAATTTAGTAAATGAAGGACTCCCAGCTTCATTTTTAAAAAACTGCAGTTCACTTGACTTAAAGACGTTCTGCTGGGAATGGCTTGGATTTGCTCCAGCTCAAGGGATCACTTGAACGAAATGTTTCCGCCGTGCCAGTTTTATTCAACAAAACCAGTTATTCTTCAGCAAAGGGAGTGTAAACCGATTTATTGACCCTGTCCCATATAGTACACCATTTCCTACAGTGCACTACTTTACACCAAGACCCTATTGAGCCAGGTCAGAATAGTGTACTTTAAAGGGAATAAGGTTCCATTTGGGACATGTTAGAAAATCCCTAAGGCACATTCTGGAACACACACCAAACCAGCGACCATATGTTGAAACTCAATGGGCAGTATCTACCTCTGTACACCAAGATACTTAAATCTGATGTTTAATCCATATTTCACCACTGGATTAACGGTAAACATTGAATATTAATGATGTAATAATACTGGAAAACGGGCTGGGCTTTTCTTCCTAACTGACTCCACCACGCCGTTGTTTTCTGTTGTGTGAACCTTTTGTTTGTTTTAGGTTATATTTGACCACAAGACCTTCGAGGCTGAATCATACGGCATGTTTGAAGGACATGCGGTGGTCTGTCGGTCAGTGATGCACAGCTGAGATAGTTGTTAGGTGGACCTTCTAGTTTGGTTGTTGTTCTACACCAGAACAGACCACAGCATGTTGTTCATTAGGCTGTACCCAGCATGAGAACCCCTGTTCTGTAACCACCATGAGACTGGCAGCTGGCAGTACACTGGTGGTAAAGCGCCCATGTTATCAATGTCTCAGTGCAGTCAGATGGCCTCTGCTGTCTGGTACTGCATCAGTCTGAATCTGGGCAGCGTCCCTGATGCCATTTTGGGATAACTTGGGATGATATCTGACTGGCAGGACTGAATGCAGGTTGGTCAACAACTAGACCTACCCACTGTGGAGTAGACCTACCTACAATGGTCTAGCTACTATCGACTAGACCTACCTACCATGGAGTAGACTTCCCCACTATGGAGTAGACCTACCTACCATGGAGTAGACCTACCCATTAAGGTCTACCTACCATGGAGTAGACCTACCCATTATGGAGTAGACCTAACCAGTATGGTCTACGTACCATGGAGTAGACCTCCCCACTATGGAGTAGACCTAACCAGTATGGTCTACGTACCATGGAGTAGACCTCCCCACTATGGAGTAGACCTCCCCACTATGGAGTAGACCTAACCAGTATGGTCTACGTACCATGAAGTAGACCTCCCCACTATGGAGTAGACCTCCCCACTATGGAGTAGACCTACCCACTATGGAGTAGACCTAACCAGTATGGGGTAGACCTACCCACTATGGGGTAGACCTACCCACTAAGGAGTAGACCCACCCATTATGGTCTACATACTATTGAGTAGACCACCCCAATATGGAGTAGACATACCTACTATGGTCTACGTACTATCGACTAGACCTACCTACCATGGAGTAGACCTCCCCACTATGGAGTAGACCAACCTACCATGGAGTAGACCAACCCATTAAGGTCTACCTACCATGGAGTAGACCTACCCACTATGGAGTAGACCTACCCATTATAGAGTAGACCTAACCAGTATGGTCTACATACCACGGAGTAGACCTCCCCACTATGGAGTAGACCTAACCAGTATGGTCTACGTACCATGGAGTAGACCTCCCCACTATGGAGTAGACCTCCCCACTATGAAGTAGAACTAACCAGTATGGTCTGCGTACCATGGAGTAGACCTCCCCACTATGGAGTAGACCTAACCAGTATGGGGTAGACCTACCCACTATGGAGTAGACCTACCCATTATGGTCTACATACTATGGAGTAGAGCTCCCCACTATGGAGTAGACCGAACCAGTGTGGAGTAGACCTACCTACTATGGAGTAGACCTACCCACTATGGTCTACCTACTATGGAGTAGACCAACCTACTATAGTCTAGGCCTTCCTACCATAATGGTGATAAATGGACCATCTTCATATTAGATGCACTGGCAGTTTCATTATACAACAATGCTTCTTAATGGGATAATTCAGTATACTGACCTTTATCTACTTCCACAAAGTCAGATGAAGCCATGGATACCATGTGTACGTATCTGTGTGTAGGTCTTTGGTCTAAAGGGAAATTGAGCGCTGTGTCCCAAATGACACCCTAATTCCCTCGTACCTTTGACTCACAGAGCATTGCCTTCTGGACAGGTGCCATTTGGGATGAGATCAGAGCTGTGTTCTGCTGTGGGATGTCTGTCTACTCACCTGCCTTCGCTGATGACCTGACAAGGACAGCAGTTTTGTTAACATAGTTATTACAGTTGTAACTAACATTAGCTGGTGTCATGTCATAGTACTACGTAACGAAACAAAACGGCACGTTTGCATGGAATATGCAGTTCACCATTCTGGTCATTGGAGAAGACGGCATGTGCTCTTCGGGCTGCTGTGTCATATTTCCTCTGCAAGACAGAGGGAGTGTCTGTGTGTTGTTGTGTGTGTGTGTGTGTGTGTGTTTGTGTAGAAGAGACTGACTGACAAAAAGAGAGAGACAGACGTGGGGTCGTAGAGTTTCACAGAAGGGAAAGTAAAATGGGGCTCAGGTCTGAGCCAGCGCTTCATATCACAGCTAATGGTGCAGGAATCGACAGACCAGTGGATTTAATGACGCTGAAAGTACGAGAACTAGAAAGTAGACAAGGCAGAACACACCGGAAGGAGAGGAGAAAGAAGGGACAGAGGGAGAGAGAGAGAGGGACAGAGGGAGGGAGTGAAAAGGAGCAGAGATGGAGAGGCCTGCTCAGAGACGGAGACATACAGTGACTCCTACCTCATCTAATAGCAGACTGTACAGTAGGAGTCAGTATGGGCCTGTGGTCAACTGTTCAGGGGTTTGAATTTTGACATTGACACAGCCCATTGTTTACAATGGTTTCAAAGTTTAAAGAAATTTGACCATTTGAGACCTACGCTTGTTGAAACGTTTTAGGGTTGTCTGCATGAGTGCATGACATTGACCATATCGTTAGAAAAACTCATCAACATGAAGCATTATCATAGCATTTCAAACCCAGTCCTGTCCTGACCTGTAGCCAGTAGTCTGCTCTTTCGGCCTACTAGTGAGGCCTTTCACTGAGACATCGGTGTCTTCAGGGTTGTATAGGATGTTAATGGGCGTGTGTCTGGCGAATGTATAGACAGTCACATGGGGGGAAGACGTCAAAGCCTAAGAGAGGTCATGTGGTAGCTGATGTCACAGCAAGGATTTTGTGGTAAAGGGGGGGAAAAGGATTTTGAATGACGGCAACCTTGTGTCCCAGACTTACAGAAGTCATAGGACTTAGTGATGCCAGTCAGTCAAGGCTCCTGGTCAGATGATCATTGTAGCCCTTCACACAAATGAATGAACACCGCATTGTGGACCTCTGATTAGAAAGGCCAGAGGAGAGGTACTGGTATTACTGGTATTAAAGATAGAAAGGTCACAGGACAATGAGGTACTGGTAATAAATATAGAAAGGTCAGAGGATACTGAGGTACTGGTATTTAAGATTTGTTCTGATTCTTATTTCAAGGCTTCAGGTCTGGGCTAGCTTCTAGTTCTGGGTTATACGAGATGAACGTACAGCATTAACCAGATACTTTCCTGTCCACCAGCCGAACTACCTCCCCCCTACACCGCCATAGCCAGCCCTGACGCAGGGGGGGTTCCCGTCATCAACTGCCGGGTGTGCCAGTCTCTCATTAACCTGGATGGGAAGCTACATCAGCATGTGGTGAAGTGTACTGTGTGCAACGAAGCCACGGTAAGACTCCCCTACTGTCATTGCTTAGTCCTCTGTCCCAACACTACTATCACTGCTCAGT
>JACXGI010013755.1:0-20242 GCA_016801175.1 Esox masquinongy | reverse complement strand
AATTTTCTGAGATACTGAATTTGGGGTTTTCATTAGTTGTCAGTTATAATCATCAAAATTAAAAGAAATAAACACTTAAAATATATCAGTCTGTGTGGAATGAATGTATACATTATACAAGTTTCACTTTTTGAATGGAATTACTGAAATAAATCAACTTTTTGATGATATTCTAATTTTATGACCAGCACCTGTATGTGTATTCTGAAACTGGACTGTCACTGCTGCATGTGCAATATAATTTTTAATAAAACAAATGTACGTAACACATTCTGTTCTCTTGTGCACAAATTAATCTTTATTACAGTGTATTGTGGATCACAATCGCTTTCACTGTGCATCATCGTGGTCACAAACAGAAAGTGTAAAACCTAGCAATTACATGAACAATCATTCTCACATTCCCGGATTCTTCAGGTTCCCGCTCTCACAGGAAGGCTGTACACAGTGATGGAGATGTCAATGTCCCTAAAAACATGTTCCAATATTTCCGAGACTCTGCTCCACTCTAGTCTATCCAGTCTGCAGCCAATACGAGGCATTGCAATTGATGTTACTCCGTTCTTCACACAGTGAATTATCATGTCCTCCAGGCTCCGTCTGAGGTCGGCATATGTGGGCTTTTGACTGTCCCTTTTCTTTGTGATCAGATAGTAGATGAAGCATCGGTCTCTGTTCAGTACAGCACACTGTCCTGTGGACTTTCTCTGGTCCTTTAATTCAGTTACACCCCTGAACTTCTCCTTGAACCGTAGTGCGATGCCTGCCCCCATGCGTACATCCTCACTGATGTAGTGAGCCAAGGAACTACCCACCGGGCAGGTGAACAGGTCCCCGGTGCTATAGTTCAGCCTAAATGTGTCTTGTGTAAGCTTTGCCTGTGTGTTGTCAGAGCTGACTAGGTTCTGCGCTTCAGGCCACGTTGACAGGAGTGGGTAGAGCACCGGTGCAATGAAGGTATGGTCTGGGGTGTACAGTGGTGAACTTTATGCCACAGAACTTGTTGAAGCGCTTTCAGCGGGTCCGTTAGTCCCATAAAGAGCAATTTGAAGCCTTTTGATCACTGACTTACCAACATGAGTTGTGGTTGAATAAACAGTCAGGTTAGATATACAGGCATACCGCTGGTTGGATAAAGTAGACACTGTTTTAGGTACCCTGCTCTCCTAGACCTAACGTTGGTTGGCTAAAACAGAGTAGGTGTGAGTCACAGTCCTAGTCATGGGTTGGAACTCTCAGAGCCAACAGCGGTTGGATAAAGCCCACACGGTTCTATGTCCTGACATATCACAGGCTTAACACTCGTTGGTTACAACAGACAGGGTCGGACAATGCATGGGTGTTTGGTGGTCCACGTAGCCCTAACAACGGTTGGCTACACGTGCCTGCTCGGCTTACAGGACCCCAGGTCGCGATGTGTAATCTCACTGTTGTATTTGGTGATTTGTAATGCAATATGAATGTGACATAAACTTAACTGTCAAAGCTACATGTGTAATGGTTATCATTCTGAGTAAGAATAATCACAAACTCTCAGGGTGCACAGAGTCACTTGACTTTATTGTACAAAAAAGTTACATAGTATCAAATGAACCCAGGTATTTTCAAAACTAAACACTGTCTAGGTTTTTGTACACCCAGGTATCATGTCTATCACACTCGCCCATTCGGTGGGAGCAGAGGTCTAACAGCTGAGAATTCTCATCCAACGAACCATTGAACAGGTCTCTGCAGCGGACCAAGGGGGGTCCGTCCACGTTCCCCGTTTGTAGAGCATCGGTGTGCCACATTGGAGGATCCTTATCAGCAAACAACTCGGTTTCGTCCTTGGGCCCCCAGGTAGACATAATAGAAAGGGTATTCTGCTCAGGTGCATCCACGTAGAAGGCGGCTTTAAGTCATCGAGAAAGCGCTGGCACACAGCGCCTCTATCCTGGCAAGCAGGTCCGCGTACCGGCTGACAAATTCATCCACATAGGCCTTGTACTGATCCAAAGCCATGCGGATTAAATGGGTGAAACTCGTCTTATCAAAGAACATGGCAAACTGGGACATTTCCATGAGCCTCAGGGCCTTCATTACTAACGGGTCACGCTGCCCCTGCTCCCGAGTCTGCATCTGGTGCTGCAGACAGGCTTTAAGCAGTGAATGCATGGTTTATGATCCACAGCGGAGTCTGCGATGTTTTATGAAATATTATTCGTTTGGAAAGGTTCTCCCCTGTTCCGAAGAGGACTTTGACTGTGAACACTGTGCACTGACACCGATACCCTGTAGCCAACCTCGATATCGAATAAAAGAGAGTGAAGCGAAACACTTGTAATGTATTCCCGAACTTGAGGTTTCGTAACTCAGACCCAGTCCTACAATGTCACAATAAAACTACACACAGCCTAGTAGTCTTCTACTGTTCTCTTCACATGGCACACACCAACACACAATAACTTGTCTACCACTGTCTACGGATGAATACACACGAGCTCACATTACTCTACTTGGTTTTCAACATCCTGATCCTCCGACCTAGCGCGTTTGTTCTTTTTCACTCTCGGCGCGTCCACCGAGTCTCTTGTCTGCTGAGCATTAGTCCTTTTACATCCCTGGCTACTTGGCAAAGTCAACTCTCCCAGAGGTTGCCTTTGAGTCATATGCTCTTGCGTGTTACTACCCTGACTCATACCCTTTCTCAGTGCGAGCGCTGCACATCCGTTTGACTCACTCAGAGTACGTATCATGGCACTGAGGTTTGTCGACTGTGCAGGGCTTGCTGTTATCAGCTCTCCATTTATGGACATCATGGTCGCAGCGTAGTCCCGTTTCAACATCTCTACAGTGAACACGTCGGCCCCGTGAACGCTGCTAAACACCTCAGCTGCATCCTTCCACTTCCAATCCTCCTCTAGCTCAACCAACTGCCCGCAATTGTCATGGTTGCCTCTCAAAAGTATCTTGTCCTGGTGATACATGGTCCGCGTGGTACAAAACGAACTCACGTTTTCCACGGGTACACCCGAGTACTCGGGTGAGTACACGCTCAGTCTGGGCCCGTGGAATGTGCCCCTCGGTCCGAATCTAGATTCTCTCAGGTGCTTTTTGTCGTAAGCTCCCTTAGGTGCATTCCGAGACATCGCTCTTCTGATAAGCCCCCCGTAATACAAGGGCGCGGAGCACCAGAATGTCTCCCCTCCCAGCCCGCATTTGTTGAACGTGAGTTCATTCAGCGGTTCGATGGCCGCTGTCGCTCCCAGTATCACAGAGCACACAGGGTCCTTGTTGAAGTCCAATGTGAATGTTAGTCTCTGCGTACGCGGCTGCTCGTGGTCGATCTCGTTCGAACACTGCCCGAAAGCATTCACCTCTTCGAAGTCTCTGTTCTCGTAAGCCTCGAACATGGGTACACCCAACTGATCCCAAAAGCCAGAGTGAGAATTTGGCACGTATAAGGCCAGTATATCATACACCGCCTCGAGTGGCACTGTCACGGAACCGACTTTCTTGTAAGGACCCGAGCGGCCTCTCGTGGTGTGCGGAGCGTTGTGGTTTGTTGCGTATCTGTAGGTGCACAGTCTGTAGTTCCTCATTGCAGGGTTCGTACCCTTATGGGCCGGGAGTAGCACATCATGAGCATCTCGTGCGCTACATCATTTCCGCCCTTGATCTCCTTTTCGGAGAAGAACATAGTATCTATACCCGAAATGCACAAGTTAACATTCTGCAAACCAGTCTTCAGGTGTTGCTTATGTATCTGGGTTAAGATGTACCCTAGCGCCTTGCAGGCAAAGTCACCCTGCGTGTCAGCTTGTAGACAGTATTGGCCTCCAAGCAGATCTGTTCGAATGATAGCTTGTTCAGAGCTTTCAGTCTGTTCTTGTTCATCTGCCTCATGTACCCCATCTAGTCAGGCCAATCCTTCTCATGTGGGATCTCGGTCCACGGAGGGATCCATATGTCAAAAACAAAGTGACACGCCAACTTCATGGCCTCGGAAAACACCAGCTGGTTGATGTAGAACGACACCCTGCGACTGAGGACTCCCGTGCATACAATGTGGCTAGCGTATAGGGCAGCGACGTAGGCGTCCCTGGCCATGTCGAATCTCGCGCTGAACTATGTAATCTCAGAACCAGCGATCATTGTTGCGGACTGGATCAGGTTCTGCCTGTACAGGCACACTGCAGCTACACTATCCATCTTCTGTTTCTCCACCGTGTCCTGTATCTGCTTGGTGCTACGCGTGCGTGATCCCATGATCAGAGACCTATCGGCCCACGCGTCGCTCACAAATCCCATCGTGTTTGTGTTCCACACAAAGCCGCAGTTGTGCACCGAATGGTACTTAACAGTGTCCACCTTTCCACTGCTCATTTCTCTGGTCACCACATCGCTCTCTAGTACACTGTTGTCCAGTAGGTTCTTGATCGTATTGGGGATCACGTTGGACTCCCTGTCTATGGCTTTTATGTTCTTCTCGTGGGTTATGTAATTGAACGTGGTAGACGCTTGAAACAACCTGCCAACTTGCAGGCTGTCGCAAAACATGTAGCGCACCAATGAGTGATCTTACACTTTCAACGGATTGAGGCTGCCGGGGTGTTCAGTGTAGTCGTTGTGATTGCCCGGAGCTAGGTAAAGAGACTCATGGATCTCGGGGAGTCCTTGACCGAGAGACAGGCTCGAGTTGCTCATTGTCTCATCTATCACGTCACACAAACCTTCGTACAGCGACTCGTTCTCACTGAACTGGTTCCTGACCAGGATATTGAAGACCATATCCGCTATGTTCTCAAACTGCCTGCGTCCCCTGTACTTGACTTTCATTTCTTTGATCAGGCGCTCAAGTTTACCCAGATGAGGGTACAAGTGCGCTAAGTAATAGATGTGGTCGTCCCTGCTCACGATGAAAGGATGACACTCGGTTGAGTTGTAGAAACACGAGTACGCGGTCTGACACTCTCCGACACATGCTTCCGAGCGGTCCTCGATGCGCTTTCTCTTGCAATAACACTGGCCAGTGTTCAGCAACGAGGCGAGAGCTTGTGTCCTGCGTTTGTGCTTTATTTCAGACCCTTGTCAATGCGGGTCTTCGTAATAGGCATGTGCCTGTGGATCAGGGATTTGACAGTAAGTTCTGGGGTCTCCCTGTCGATAAGTGTTTCTAGAGAGTACCTGAACACCAACAGTCCTCTGATGTTCACCTCGCGGCTGCTTCCTGAAGAACCGTTGAGCTCGATCGTGAAAGCTTTCAGTTTTTCCACGAATCTCATGTCCTCAGTTATGTTTGTGTTATACCCTGTTTGCATTATTTTCTGTTTCAGCCATTGCGTGCACGTGTGTTTGGACATGAGCGAAATGAACAACGCTTTGCCTTCTCCTTCGCTCTCGCTGTCGGTAATCCTACCTATGGAGTTCTCCAGGGCCTTAAGATTTAGGTCTGTTATAGGCACTGGTAATACGACCACCTGCCTACCTGACTGACAGGCTGGTGTGTACAGGGAACCCTGTAGTTCCTTGATTTTCTTCTTGTCCACCTTGTTAGAATTCAGGGTGTCACTGCGGATATCTACCCAATCGAACATGGAAGCTAGCTCTCCCGCGCTGTCTCTTATGTCTATCATAGCGTTGTTGAGGGACGATGCTTTGTTCCTTACCAATTACAGTCGCATGAACGCGTTGAACGCTTCCCCTGGCGTTTCTTTCAACCCGGGAGAGATTCCTCAATGTGAGGATGTTTCGTGGTTGTTGCCATCTCCAGTGTCATCTGGTCTGAATACGTTCATGTTGACACTCATAGCCATGAGACTGAGCAGCTGGGAGCTGGACACATACCCGTCCGTATCATCCGAAGCGGCCATTGTGTCCACCCTAGATTGCACGTTTGTCTCGCACGAGTCCTCATTGCTCATGTCTAGGACAAAACAGAATAGACGCCCTAGAGCAAAATCCTCCCTGATAGCAGGTGACATGCTGCGGAAATCTGTTTTCTCCAGAGCAACTTGGAGAAACTCCCCTTTGCAGCAATATGTCAGGTATGGGAGGAATTGAAAAGTGGCTTTGTCGTTTGGTGACAACGCACCAAAGGAAAGCTCGTCAGAGAACTTGTCGTGCAATATGCCACTTTCGACTGCGAGGAACAATGCTTTCCTATTGGAAGGCACCCTTTCTACCACAGCTGTATTTGCCTCTCTGTGAGGAAACACATTACACTCGGGGGAGATAGTCTTAACTTTCTAAGCTGCCATGCCTAGCTAGTGTGGGCTCATCTGTTCTAACTGACAGTGAGTACACGGTGCACTAAATGTCATAGCCTTGAAAGACTAGGTGTGATGTTTTACCACTGTCCAAAAGTGGGCCATGTCAGGCGTATATGGACACCTGAGTTTGGATCGGAAGCGTAATCAGAGTCAGATGATTCAGATGTAATGGCTAGCACGAGCCTGCTACGCTCTGAAAAGTCAACAGTGAGCGGATACGTGATCCTTGGTTGTCTGGGACATCACTTGATAAATACGCATTTCCTCCTCTTTGGACACTTGGCCCTGGGTATCCAGCTCTCGTAGACCAGTAGTTGGAAGGAAAAGCTCACTACGTCTTGCTAAAGACCGTAGCTCGCTGGCTTCTATATCATGAACAAAGCGGTTCCTTTCGTGGACCTTTTTCCTAACATCTACCCCGAGCGCAAGACCTGTACGGAGCAAATAATCGCGGACATGAAAACATGCAGGAATGACATGGTCTGCAAGTTAAACACGAGCAGGAAGCAATTCCCCGGACAGATTAAGAACGTCTCAATCCCTGCTCTGGCTCCTGACATGCCAGGCCAGCAGCACGAGATAACCTGCGTGTCTCTCGTGATCCTGAACTCCCATATACCCAAGACCTCACCCGACCATCACAGGAAGAAGCTGATAGTTCTCTATAACAAATGTAAGGTAACGCACAACAAGCCTGAGCCAAAAGCGGACCACGAACTGGCCAAGCGCACAGGTCTAGACGATGTTTCAATGATTAAGTTTTACTCGTGCTCCGGGGAACTCAAACTCTTGGAGAAAATGATCCAACTGTTACATCACTATGGCATAGAACTCTTGTACGTGTATAACGCGGAATTTGTCATGCAGGTGATCGAGCAGGTCCATTTCTACACGGACCCCAACTACACCAAGCGCCTGCACGGAGCTACCAAGCAACGGTGTGTCTCGTTGTTGCGAGACTGGAACGGGCTCTTTGTGACCAGGGCCCTGGCAGAGGATGTGGAACCTTTCTTCCAGTTTGAAAACGTTTGTTACCTGAAAATATACAAGGAGATGCTCGGTAGCATAATTCCGTTGTTGCGCAAAGGAACCTTGACCGAGTACAAGATCCGCATGATATCTGTGCACATTGACAAGTTCAACAAAGACAAAGCCAAGCTGGGGCACTTCAAAATGAACAGCTGCAGTATGAACATCGTAGATCTGTACAGGATGGCCGGGACCAGAGAGATAAAGTTTGCGTGCACCAGCATGAAGTTGAATGACCTGGCACCATTTGTCATCATCAAGGTCAGGGAGCTGCACAGAAAGCCCCAAAAGGACACCAGAAAGCTTTGCAAGCTGGCAGACGTAGGTTATTCTAAAATGGACGAGATGATGACAATGGGGGCAAAGAGTCTCTTCGCAGTGCTCGTCTACAACTTGGTCGACTCGCAGCTGTGCGCTAGGCTGGATAAAGTCCTCAATCCCGTATCGGCTCTGATCCATCGATTTAGGACCACTCTCAGTATAGACTTGGTGGTACACGGGCGAGGGGATAATTTTGGTGGCTTCGTGCAGAGTATTCACTCGGTTGAGATCCCTCAACTCAAGTTTACACTCGATAGTCTCAGAGTCAAAGCGGGACCCGTGGGTATGGCATTAAACAGCCGCCTGCGATGGGATCCTAAGATGGGATCCTCAACTCTGACAATGGAGAAAGCGAGAAGTGGAAAAGGGGCGCGGTGTGCGATCCTCTCACGGGCCTACACTACTCCGGACCCGGGATGGGCCTGGAGCTTGCCTTTGACTTCTCAATTATGTATCCGTCCATCATGTGTGGTCTCAATATCTCGCCTGAGACCACCATCCCCTGGCCTCCCGTTAACTTTCGCCACGATCTATCCGGTTGGGTGTGTTACAACTGGGAAGCTGAGGGGTTTGAGTACGCATCGCTCATTCTCAAGTACGACCAGGACCAAGGCGCCTTTGTCCATGCGCCAGCCATATTATCTTCCTCGGTTGAGTAATATCTCAACCAGCGAGCCGAGTTCAAGATGAAACTCAAGAATGCTGACATCAGCGAGGCTGTGCGAGTTTACTTCAAGATGCAGGAGGGCGAGTGTAAAGTGCTGGCCAACTCATTCTATGGAACTGCTCCCCACCCATGCGGTCCTCTCATATCCGGACACGGTAGGCGTCAGATTTCCGTGGTAAACAGCTGCTTGTCTAGCTTTTACCAGTACTGCTGCCCCGTAGTCTACGGAGACACGGACAGCGTAATGGTCTCCGTTAGATACGGACCCGAGGACATTGCTGAGAGCGAAGTGTCTGATGTAGACATCAGCAGAGGCGATGCGAGCGTTTGCGAGGCAGAGAAAGGACTACTTGATAGCTTCGCCTCTAAGGCACGGGTGGCTATGAGTGACAAGTTTAAGCGGGCTGGCGCGCAGGTGCCTGCCTTTCTGGACTACGTGCACACAGAATTGGTGGAGGACACTCTCAGTAGGATGTACTTGATAGGCAGAGGTAACACACACCAAAAGGTAGTCAGAGACCCGAGAGGAACAATCACCAAGGAAGGATACCCAGTCTACGTGGCCAGAGTCCCAGGATCCAAAGAATTTGTGGACGTGACCGGGCCCTTCGTGAAAGACTGGAGAGTCAAGCTAGAATATGAAAACAGTCGCTCCATATACTGCCACGTGACCTACGTGGCTCTCACTCACAATGTCAACAGCGCGGGCGATCTATCTTCGGTCTCCGACAAGGTCAGGGAGTTGGCAGCTTTCAAAACTATGCGCTCCCCTTGTGATTCAGTGGTAACGGACACCTTCATAGCGTGCATCATGAGGGGAGATTGTATCAAACTGGAGACGGACCAGCTGTCGTGCTTTTCCACCTCTCCGTGGCACCAACTTAAGACCGGAGACGTAATCTTGTACCTGGAATGGGAACCCGGCGTGAACGGTCTCGGTCAGTGGTTGGAACTGAATCGAGCTGGCACATTTCTTACTGCCTACAGAGTGGAACATGTTACTACGTTGCAGCTGGACTCTGGTGTCTCTGCGGTATCAATGAGACTCGTCCCCGCATGGGGCTACGAACCGGGAAAGCACGATACCCTCACGGTGAGAACGCTGTACAAGGACTGGAAATACTGTATGAACCACATGTTCTCGAGCACTCAGGCCATCCTCAGAGACCTGCTTGCGTGCAAAGCGGCTGAACTCATCGCCTCCAAGATGGGAGCGGGGTTCTTCCCTTGGAGCAATCTCATCAAATCCTCAAAGAACAAGCGCTTTTCAACAAACGCTGGATCGCTTGAAAGTGAGCAACTCCAGCGTAAAAACAACCTACGTGGAAATTGTAAAAACGTGGCTACAGCAGATCACAGGACTGTCCATAAAGCCCGTAGAGTGCAACGAGTATCACAAGTGTAACCCTTGCGAAGCTGCTTTTTACAGATACCCGTTGAACTTCCAGGCCAAGAGAGGATGTATCACGGCGATGTTCGGAGGCTCGCTCATGTGCGAGATCAAGTGCTCCGGATCCAGCAAAGTCTCGGAAAAAGATAAGGAGTATGATTGCGAATGCGGATCCGAAAATGACAGTGATGACAACTCGGATGAAAATCACGGACAGCACCAGGAAACCGATCTCGATTCCTCTTCGCACACGGAGCTCATCTCCCACCCCTACCAGCCTTTGAACAAATGTTATGCCAACTCTAGGGTGTTGATAGCTCACTACGCTGACCGTACCTTGGTCAACCGTTCCGGGAAGCTTGTGGTTCACTGCATCATAGACTACTGCTTGCCCCGCTACATGTACAGCTCTGCTCTGGACACCCATAGCCTGGATGACTGCAAAGAGCACCTGGTCACCCCGATCACCTATGTCAGACAGAGGTTGAAGAGGGCAACTGCGATGTTCAACACCGTAATGAACAACTGCCTCGAACACATGATACCAGCCTGCGGGACTCGGGAGTTGGAGCACCTAAGGATAAACAGGGAGACTGTGGCTCGTCTTCCAGGTGAGAAAATCGAGGCCTGCATCAAGGTGATCACCGAGGACGTCCCTAAAGCCCTGTTATCTGTACAGGAACCTAAGCGCTTTGCTTGTGAAAAAGCTCACCGACGCAATGTCTGAAAGCATAGTGTCCCTCGGAACTGATGATTCTTTACTTCTCCCCAGCTCGGACACGTCCATCTCGCTTTCGGTGCCAACTGTCATGCTGACAGACGTGGGGATCACTTCCTCAACTGGTAGACTTTCCATAACGAGAAGCGAGCAGTGTGAGAGGACTCTAGTTGACCTGTCCGGTCTTCTGTACCAGACCGTATTCATGTTGCAGATACACACCCCAGAGGCGTTCAGCTCAGCGGCTGCGATGTACCCTGAGTCTGTTCTTTGCATCATGCCCTACTCTTGCTCCGACACGAGCCTCATCCGAACATGGCTCGAGACCTTTAGGGAGAAGAAGTGGCTCAACCCCATCCGAGCCAAGCTCGGCAAGAGGAAGCATCCTACGGCTGACTGCAGGGAGGTAACGTATCATTGCACAGGCTGTAAAAACTTCTACAGGGACCTGTTCACAAACAATGTTCCAGCCCACAGGCTTCTCCAGCGCGTTTACGGACAAGACAAGAGGAGAAAGATAGGACAGTGTGTTAATGAAAAACGGTGGCTTTCTTGACCTTCGCTTGGGTCCGTTCCCATCAACATACCCATAAGTCGCCATTCGACAAACAAAAAAATCCTCGTATATACGCTTCCGTACACGCATCGTGTAAACCCCTGTCGATAGTATATGCCTCTTACCCTCACCCAGCTTACTACACTCGCTTGAAGATGTCTTTCAGTCAGAAGCAATATGTTTTCTCCCAAACCATGACTAGGGTCAGTGAAGCACATCAGCCTGTGGTGTTCAAAATCGACTTGAGTGATCTCATACCCTTCGGGGAGTACAGCCCTATGTTCGTGATTGACAACATGAGCGTTACCGCGTACAAGCAAGGCACCTTGGAAAAGATTCCAGTCAAGTTCACCGTTGTAAACGAAAACAAAAAAAGGGTCCTCACGAGCGATCCGTGTAAGCTTTCTGAGGATCAGAACGCCTTTTTCCTGCTCGTGTTTTTTTCTGAGGATCAGCAACAACAATTCGATTGTCTTGCCAACATCACACAGTTGGCGAAGGATGTGGTGATCAGGAGGACACTGTTAAAGTTTATGTGGAATAATCATATGACCTTAAGAGAATGGTATAATTTCTACTATGAATGAAATGATAGGTGTAATGTATTTGAATAAAGACAAAAACATCTCTGAAACAAATGGGCAATCACTGTTTTTATTCATGACGTCATAAACAAGGGATACAAGCCCTTCGCGAGCAGCGCGACCGGGAGCTCGGGCTTGTTCTTGCGAACCGTGCCCACCATCGTGATCTCCCTGGCCAGGAGCTGACGTCCGAGTTCCTAGGAGGTGAAGAAATTGTCGCACGTCACGTCGTGCCCCCTGAGACCCTCGGTCACATCAAGCACTACCCGGATGCCCTGGTTCTTCTCCGCCCCCCCGACGGTCGGCTTCCCGGTGTACACTTGCATCTTCCACGCGTAGCTGGATTTCGCATCGCAGGCCCCCCACGACTTGATCCCGTATTTCGCGGGCTTGCTGGGCATGTACTGGCAGAAAGGGCAACGACCTGGGTAGATGAGAAATGATGATGATGATGATTACGATGATGAGCATCGGTGTCACTGAAAATAGTCACGGGGAATGGAGCGGGCCTCTAGGTTTTCGTACAGATGTGCGTGCGTGTGTGCGTGCACCACCTCTGAACAGAACCAGTTGCTCGTCCACCGTCACGTGAGGGCCCGGGTTGTAGAGGTACGGCAGCCCCTCGGCCCACTTGTCCCAGACCTCTCGTATGGCCGCCAGTTTGTCAGCGGCACGTCTCGCAGGTCGCGACTCGCAGTCGTCGAAGCGCAGCAGTCTCGAGTACGTGTGAAAGAGTTTCAGAGGCATCGTGGCGCCGCGGAATACGGGCAACTCCTCGGTCGTGTCAGAGACCCGAAGGCAAGGGCGAAGGCAAGGGGAGCAGGGACTCACTCGTGTCGGAGAGACCCGAAGGCAAGGGGGACGCGAGCAGGGACTCGCTCATGTCAGAGAGACCCGAAGGCATGGGGAGCAGGGACTCGCTCGTGTCCGAGAGACCCTAAGGCAAGGAGAACACGAGCAGGGACTCGCTGGTCTGACGACAAGGACGAGGCGCAGTCGTCTTCGTGCTCCGGGTTGTATTCCTCGCCGTCTTCTTCCGCTGACACGTCCTCCTGTTCCTCCTCGTCGTCCTGTTCCTCCTCATCCTCAAGGTAGCCAGGCGGGACATTTGCGAAAAACTGTTTCGCGGTGCTACTAGCCGTGCCGATCATCACTTCCGAGCCTCGAACACTGACCGAGCAGCGCGCAGGCACGCGCCACGGACCAATGTTAGTATATTTTTCTCGCTCTCGGTACAGCGGCTGCGGGTTCCCTAGCGGGTTTTGCGCGAGCGGGCAACTCGCTCGTGTCGGAGTGACCCGAGGGCAAGGGGAGCGGCCAACTCGCTCGTGTCGGAGACAAGGTGAGCGGCCAACTCGCTCATGTCGGAAAGACCCAAAGGCAAGGTGAGCGGCCAACTCGCTCGTGTCGGAAAGACCCGAGGGCAAGGGGATGGGGCTACTCAGTCGTGTCGGAGACAAGGTGCAAGGGGAGCGGGCAGGTTCGTGTCTGAGACCCGAAGGCGAGGTGAGCGGCCAACTCGCTCGTGTCTGAGAGACCCGAAGGCAAGGGGAGTGAACAGGTTCGTGTCTGAGACCCGAAGGCAAGGGGACGAGGCAACTTGTTCGTGTCGGAAAGACCCGAAGGCAAGGGGAACACGGGCAACTCCTCGGTCGTGTCAGAGACCCGAAGGCAAGGGGACGAGGCAACTCGTTTGTGTGGGAAAGACCCGAAGGCAAGGGGAACACGGGCAACTCCTCGGTCGTGTCAGAGACCCAAAGGCAAGGGGACGAGGCAACTCGTTCGTTTCAGAAAGACCCGAAGGCAAGGGGAACACGGGCAACTCCTCGGTCGTGTCAGAGACCCGAAGGCAAGGGCGAAGGCAAGGGGAGCAGGGACTCACTCGTGTCGGAGAGACCCGAAGGCAAGGGGGACGCGAGCAGGGACTCGCTCATGTCAGAGAGACCCGAAGGCAAGGGGAGCAGGGACTCGCTCGTGTCCGAGAGACCCTAAGGCAAGGAGAACACGAGCAGGGACTCGCTCGTGTCTGAGAGACCCGAAGGCAAGGGGAACAGGGACTCGCTTGTGTCGGGGAGACCCGAAGGCAATGGGAACACGAGCAGGAACTCAGTCGTGTCGGAGACACCCGAAGGCAAGGGGAACACACAGCCTGCTCGTGTTAGAGAGACCCGAAGGCAAGGGGACGAGGCAACACGTTTGTGTCGGAAAGACCCGAAGGCTAGGGGAACACGGGCAACTCCTCGGTCATGTCAGAGACCCGAAGGCAAGGGGAGCAGGAACTCGGTCGTGTCAGAACGCCCCGAAGGCAATGCGAGCATGGCAGGCTAACAGTGTGTCAGAGAGACCCGAAGGCACGGGGAACACAGGCAGGCCAACACGTTTGTGTTGGAAAGACCCGAAGGCAAGGGGATCGGGCAACTCCTCACTCGTGTCAGAGAGACCCTAGGGCAAGGGGAGCGCGGGCAGGCAAACGGTGGCTCTCTCTGACCCAGGTGCGAGGCGAGAGGAAGGATAACGGTGGGTCTCTCTGACCCCCAGGCCACGCGAGGCAAGGATAACTGTGGGTCTCTCTGACCCCGAGGTGACGCGAGGGCTGGACAGGCTGTCCGCGGGTCCTTCAGACCCCGGGACGATGGGAGGGTTAATAAAGAAATACACCAATAGCCTACACAGAAATAAAGACTATTTGTTTAAACATTTGAATTATCTTAAGAAATAATAAAATACAAAGTAGAACTATTTGTTAAGATCATAGTTTTGAAGTACGGCATGGTAGAAAAACATCTTATGACAGTTGGCGAATAGGCTGTCAGAGTTTACTCTATTACTGTATTTAATAGACAAATTTTAACAGCAATAAAACACAAATTCTATGATCCAACAAATGTTTTTATTTAAATTAGTCAGCAGAATGAACTCTACAAAAACTTTGGGAACTGAGCATACAGTATATGCTACACCAGAGACATTGCTATGATCTCATTGTCCTCTGGGTTCATTTTCTTAATCGATCCTCTTCCTCTTCTTAACAGCAAGCCCTTATCGTGGCAAGCGAATCGTGCTGTTCACTTGCCAGACTCCAACCTTTATACTAATAATCTGAATTATTATATTTAAGTAGGTAAACGGATTCTAAAATCAACTCCTAATAAATTGTATACAAATATGATATTACATCAGTAAAAATTATTATTTTGATTGAGCATAAAAATAAAATAAAAAGCCAAAATCGCAGCTTTCTGTGCTTTTGAAATTGCACATGTTCAAATTGCAATTCCAGATTATTAGTATAAAGGTTGGAATCTGGCAAGCGAACAGCATGATAGTGTCAGTCTACACATAGCCTATCTTCAAGCGCTCTTACAACACATCTTCCCGTACCTTTTGCTATTTTAAGACAATAAAGGTTTAAAATTCAAATGTCCAGCTGTATGTCTCAAATCGGTCAATCAAACTATACAACACATTGTTCTGTTCATGCCTCTCACATGTCCCAATTTATTAAAAGTGAGTATTAAAACATCCCAATTCCGTGATGGCTCTATAAATAACGAAAGTAATAGGCACAACCCAATAAAATAACAACATGCGTGGGTCGGAGAAAGATACTAGCTGTGCTGGTACTCTGAACAGCAAATGAACTATTCAGAAACATGAAGATGCAGCACAGAGTGCACTGCGAATAGTGCGGAGTAGGGCTTGCTGTTAAGGAAAGGAAGTGGATCGGTTAACCCTCTACGGGCTAGGGTTTTAAAGTCCGCCTGTCACTACCTTGACATTTTGGCTTCTAAAATGGTCTTCCTTTATAGTAGAAGGAAGTGCTTTATATTCTGGGATTCTGCAGACCCTCAGCTACATGGAGGATGTATTGAAAACAATTTTTTTGAGACACTTACATGAGTAATAATGTGAAATAGACAGAAAAATGTAAAATCGCAAGTGCCCACATTTTGGTTATAAATTGAAATAAAATAGTAAAATATAATAGGTAGCCTGTTTTACATTACATTTGGATACCCCCATGGGTTCAGAATAAGTACAAGTTGAATGGTTTTGAATTTATAAAATAATAAAATGAACCTGGAATTTTTTTTTACTCTTGTCCACATCCATTTTTTTCTCAAACATTCTGAAAATCATTGAAAATGCCCATATGGGGTCATTGAACTTATTCTGTCATATTGTACCTCCAAAAGCCACCACTAGATGGCAGTCCCTTCTTTTTTGAACTATGAGGATTTTTTTATTTTTTTTATGGGGTGTCTTGAATAGGGGGTGCCTTTATTTCCTTTGGAATTCCCTACATGTGCCATATCTGGAAGAGGTGGAGATTAGAACAGGGATGTGTCCAGTCTTCCTTTGGATGGTTATATTCACAGTGACACTCTACACAACACAGCATTTGCACACATTTGACCACTGGCTACCGTACCGTTATATCAAGTTATCATATATACCTAGTAATTCCACTAAAACAATGCAAAATAATAATAAACATTATCATAGAATAGCATTTAAGCTACACTTACCCTATTTTACAAATAGGTCGATTCCGTCATGATACTTTTCATCGTCTGAATGTTCAGACCAATTTTCACTATCCTCGCTCTCCATATTAATTTATTCCACTTCTTTCGCCGTTTGGCCATTTCTTTTTTCTCAAAACAATTGCTTGTAGCAACTGAATGCGTCTTCAATGCAATCCAGGTGCATAATGACTTTATTGGGAGCATGGTAAGTGCGACGCGCCTCTCCCCCTGGCGCGCTCGCTCTTTCTCTCTCTTTTGGGGAGGGGGGTGACATGGACAGACTTCGCATTGGATTGGTTTATGTATTGTAGACTTCTAAACAACAGAAAAATATCAAGTATAATTAGCTAGGGCTGCTGCTGAAATCCTCATGGACTATAGGTGATCAATATTTGTGATCACGATTGCGGGGCTTCTGGTTTACAAAAGTACACAAACGAGATGTTGTTATTTGCAGCGGAATGTCGTTGTTCCCGTAGAAAAGAAATGAAGCCTCTAACTTCTACAGTTCTGGAGCAATAAATAAAAATGTGTGACCTGGACGCGTGCGTCAAATAGAGGTTTTGTGATCGCTATTGTGGGGCTTCTGGTTCACGAAAGTACACAAACGAGACATTATTATTTGCAGCGGAATGTCGGTGTTCCAGTAGAAAAGAAATGAAGCCTCTAACTTCTACAGTTCTGGAGCAATAAATAAAAATGTGTGACCTGGACGCCTCAAATAGAGGTTTGTGATCTTGTTGCTTCTGGTTGACGAAATTACACAGAGACGTTGTTATTTGCAGAAAAATAACCTGATTAACGTGGAAGAAGAATGAAGCCTCTAACTTCTAAAGTTCTGGAGCAATAAATAAAAATGTGTGACCTGGACCTGGAAGTTTTGTGATCGCGATTGTGGGGCTTCTGGTTGACGAAAGTACACAAATGAGATGTTGTTATTTGCAGAAAAATAACCCTATTAACGTGGAAGAAGAATGAAGCATCTAACTTCTACGGTTACGGGGCAGTGAATAAAAATGTTTTTCAGTGACATGCCCGCGCGTCAATCGCGCTCAGAGTGTTAAGAAAATGAACCCAAAAGACAATGAGATCGAGACTAGGGAAGATTTGGTGCCGAAAATAAATCATCTTCTGTTGTTTGGGAATATTTCGGGTTCCAGAGAGATTAGTTACAAACTAATGTAGGCCTAAAATTAAAGACCATTAAGAGGGTGGTTAGAACAACACAGCATCACAACAAATCAAACCCTGGGGGTTCGGGGTTGGGCGAGTGCTAAGCCCCAAATGTATTGTGATCCTAGCAATGCCTCTGGTCAAGGATATCATTTTTATTTTGTTTCACTAATAATGAATTACTGTGAGACCTTTGATGAATTACATAGGCAGCTGGATCATCTTCATGGTTCTATGAAATAATTAGCAGAATTTCTTATTCAGAATTCAGAATTGTTTCCTATTTTATTTATCTCCTAATAAAAAAGGAATTTCATGAATAATATTGCAATACTTTAAGTTTAGATTTAAATGTTAGGTTCTGTTTGGTTTCGTTTTGTGCTTCTGTTTTTGTACGTAGCCTGTTTTGTTTGGTTTTTGTCTTTTGTTTCTGAACGTGGCCTGTCCCTTTTGTTCCGATTGTTTTCACCTGTTTGTCGTTTAGTTCTTGTTAGCTCCCTATATAGTTTGCCCTCTTCTGTTAGCCCTTTGTCAGTCATTGTGTTTTGTATTGTTGTTTTATGGCCGTCCCTGTCACCAGTCTGTGGTTTTGCCTGCCTGCCTGTTTTTCTACCGTTTTCTTGTTTTGATTTTACCCGCCTCTGTGCCACCATTACATCCTTTATTTGTCCTTCAAGTCTGAGCTTGGGTCCTGCTTTAACAATATCGTGACAGTAAAACGAATTTTGTCCCGCTGCATGTGATCGTCTATGAACTATGTCATCAACATTGCACTTCATTCTCATTGTTGAGTAAATTCGCATTCAGGCAGGGAGCATGTGATGGCAATTCCATCGATGTGATGGCAATTCCATCAATTCCACTCTTAAAGGAGTAAGTACAGAGACAAAATTCTCTTGGCACAATTAACAGTTTATTTGCAAATAGAGAGAAACGCTTACAGGATAATCATCTGAGGAGTTTCTCCATTAATACATGACAATCATCAGTACTTATAGAGGAAAAAGGGGTGTGGTAAGATGCTGCCCATCTGTCTTATGTCACATAGGTTTTACCCAGAGGGTGGGCTGTCCCCCCATCTTATCCTTCCTGCCATAATGTTTACTGTTGTGTTTACGTAAAGAAGCCAATTGCCCCTACTTCCCCCCAAGGGCCACATTCCTAAGGAACAAAGGACTGATACCCTTCTTGGTTTAACCAGAAGAACAGATGGTCAGAGTACCTAGTGATGCTCTGATATAATACAGACATGTGTGTCACAATCAATGAAAATAGTTACATACCCGGCAATAGAAAAGCAGACATTTCTCAAATGCACCTTAGTTCAAAATTTCCATAACAGAGCATCATCCTTTATCTGGGGGTATCGCCTATTAAAAGTTATTTACATCTGCCTGGCTAGGCCGAATATCTGGCCACCTAGGGCTGTCGCAATAATTACATAATTGCCTGCTTGAAATAATTTGAGCCACACCACAATTATTTTTATACACAACGATCTTTTTGCACAATGTTTTGATTCCAAAATCTTGTGTCAAATCTAAATAAGGGATTTTTAGGCCAATGTTACAACGTCCCAACAAATAGGCTACCATGTGAATTATGTCCACTTCCATAAGATGTCAGAGCGTTCCGCCAAAATGAGTGGAACTAATTCATTTGAACAGGTTTATTTTTATTTTATACATTTTGCTTTTATGCCACTTGCAAACATGAATCTTTTAATACATTATATTTTTGATTATATTATACCTGTAGCTAATTATATTTACTGTACACATGAATTCATTAATACATGTTGTTAAAATGTTTTTCTCAGGTGTCTAATAGTTCATTTAAATCACAATATAGTGTCCCACTTTACCTAACAAAGTGTCCCACTCAAAAAAAGAATAGCCTACATAGAAGGATTATTTCTAAGAATACAGGCAATAATATTTTCATTCGTTTGATCTGTTGTCAAGAAAACAGCGAGCCTCTGCTCACTCTCACCAGAAGACATTACTGAGTCATGTGACTAACGCCGGATTTACACCGGGTGCTTCTGCAGAGCGTTCCGGCTCGGACAAGGTTTTGTTCAGTCCCCCACGCAGTGTTATACCCCACCGGCATTTCAGAGGTGGAGCGCTGCGAGGCAGCTGTATTGGCGAGATCACGAAATCAACAAACAACAATAAACTACTTTGCCTATCCGATGTTGACTTCCTTTTGTTTTATTATATTTTCCTTGATTTTGGGGGTTCTACCATGAAGTTCTTCTATAGTTCCAGAATTGTAAAACATATAGGCAAGTAACAAAAGCTTAAAATCAGGCATCAGTCTAACTTTTTAAAACGTACAAAAACTAGGTCTACCTGAATAGCATCTGTACCATATGTAATTATTTCTTGATATAGCAAATAATATCTCACAGGTCCTGTCCTGTGTAATGCAAAGTTACTGAACATTTTAATGGGTTTTCAAGATGCATAAATACTGAATGGCTCTATACAAGTAGGCTACTAAAACTCACATAGGCCGTTAGTTACCGGGAATGTAACTCCGGTTATATGAGTGGAGCGGAGCCCCCTAGAGGGGCTTTAGCTCCTAGTGGTTTAACCTGGCCGCGTCTGCGGCCATACTAAAAACTCATTATGCAAGATGCGTCAGCCAATCAGGGCACGCCTGCCCCTATATAAGACTCGTGAGCCCAGAGAACGTCCTCCCGAGATTATTCAGCATAACCCCTGGGACGGCAGGGCAACAGGTCTAGGGGGCTCCGCTCCACTCATATAACCGGAGTTACATTCCCGGAAACTAACGTTATATGTCGTGGAGCTCCGCCCCCTAGAGGGGCTTTAGCTCCTAGTGGTTCACGGCGGAGCGAGCGAGCCAAAAATGTACTCCCTGCTGGAACACCAGTAAGCTCAAAGGGTCCAGTAAAAACCGACCCCAAAAACCCCAAGACGAAAACATCCCGACAGCTGACACGGTCAGAAAGAGATGATCGAATGCGTAATGATGGAATCCCCCTAGAGTAGGCCC
>JACXGI010013754.1:0-20244 GCA_016801175.1 Esox masquinongy | reverse complement strand
GGTATGTTTGGCGCAAAAACAACACTGCACATCACCCAAAGAACACCATACCCACAGTGAAGCATGGTGGTGACAGCATCATGCTTTGGGGCTGTTTTTCTTCAGCTGGAACCGGGGCCTTAGTCAGGGTGGAGGGAATTATGAACAGTTCCAAATACCAGGCAATTTTGGCACAAAACCTTCAGGCGTCCGTTAGAAAACTGAAGATGAAGAGGAAGTTCACCTTTCAGCACGACAACGACCCAAAGCACACATCCAAATCCACAAAAGCATGGCTTCACCAGAAGAAGATTAACGTTTTGGAATGGCCCAGCTAGAGCCCAGACCTGAATCCAATTGAACATCTGTGGGGTGATCTGAAGAGGGCTGTGCACAGGAGAAGTCCTCGCAATCTGACAGATTTGGAGGGCTTTTGCAAAGAACAGTGGGCAAATATTGCCACGTCAAGATGTGCCATACTAATAGACTCCTACCCAAAAAGACTGAGTACTGTAATAAAATCAAAAGATGCTTCAAGAAAGTATTCGTTTAAGGGTGTGCACACTTATCCAACCAGGTTATTGAGAGTTTTTATTTTTCATTTTTCCCCCTCAAAGATTTCAGTTTGTTTTTCAATTGAATTGTTCGCGTTATAGGTCACATTAAAGGTGGAAAAACTTCTGACATGATTTATCTGTGTCTCATTCTTTTACATCACAAGAACCTGGCATTTTAACAGGGGTGTGTAGACTTTTTCTATCCACTGTATATCCTGTGCTGCGTCATGGCTGCCCCATTCCTCTCAGCCCACTGGGATATCTCAGACATCCATAATATCCCTCCAATGGGGAGTCCCCTATTTATTTACACAGTACATATTACACAGGGACATTGCTGTCTTAAACTTCACCTTTCCATCTTTCCGGGAGCTTTCGTTTGTTATTCTAATTACTTTGTAAACCTAACTATAGTAAACCACACAGGTTGGCTTTGTTGCTGATTAAGGAATAGAACCAAAATAACCAACAAAGGAAAGACTGGGGTGTTTGTCCGCTGAAAAACCTCAAGCTGCTTTGTTTTTGCTCTCGCAGGGTGAACGCTGTAACACATTTTTCATTCCAAGGGGAGAAATCTAATTTCCAGAGAAACATAAGGGAAGTGTTCACATGAGGGCGAGTCATGCAAACGTCACATGATCAAAGGCAAACATGTCTTCTGGATGTTTCTTTAGGGACGTCTCCGGGAAACGGGAGTACTCACAGCGGGTGTGAAGTCAGCCCGAAAATATCTGTGCCTTTGAATACAGCTATATATATATATATATATATATATATATATATATGAGAGACAGGCATTAGTTTAACGTCACTCCTCCGGCTCTCCCATCTCTATAATCTACAACCAGTGGTTGGTCTGAAATGTTTTTTAATCAGTTTAAAGGATGGGGGGGGCACACAGTTGATTAGTCACAAAGTTTGTGTGTGCGTGAGCGTGTGAGTAAATAAGGGGGATCATATGCTCAGGGACCTTTATTTGAAACACATGGTGGTTTGTGGTGAGGTGGTTAGACCATCACAGTCATTCCAGAGTGTCCCATGGGGACTTCTGGGTAGAATGGAAGGCCACCTTTGTCACTGACGTTGACCCAAACATTCGACGGGGGCAGAGCGGGATGGAAAGAGAGAACGAGATGGAAAGAGAGATAGACAAATGGAAAGAGAGAGAGAGTGAGACGGAAAGAGAAGGAAAAATGTGGCCATGCTGAGAACTTGCTGGCTTTACGACCAGGAATGCCCAAGAATTCCTCTGCAGCCATTTCCACCTATTAGGAAGCCGCCTTTCTTCTTTTAACGACTCCCTGGTAATTATGTTTAAACGAAGTTCACATTGCACTTGCCATCTGATTAAGACGCACGGCTGACACGAGGAGTGAGGTGGTGTATCGGTGTGACGGCAGGTTCCAAAACTCTGTTAGATTGTTTGTGTGGTGCCATCGGGTTTTACTGACCCAAATCAAGGCTCTGGAAGATCTGGTCTCTGTCTGGTCATGTGTTCTAATATACATACAAGACCCAAGGGTTATTGGACATGTATTCAGGTCAAGGTGTGTTCCTGCACTGATGTGTGTGTGTGTTTGTGTGTGTGTGTGTGTGTGTGTGCGTCCACCCACCAGTTCTGTCAGTCTATAAATGTACACTCTGCCCTTCTCCCAGCCACCACTGAAGAACATGGGCGCGGCCACCAGGAGGTTGTCTGTCACCCCGTCACCATCTATATCCACTGGGGCAATCTCACTTCCGTAGTACGACCCGATCTGAAACGTCACAACACAGCCAGACACTTGACCTTCAGCCTTTAGATCATTGCGGGGACACAGGTCAGTTAAAAATACCCTGTAAAAAAAGACACTTTCATCCCAAAGCAAACATTCTGTACTGTAGATTCAGTGTAACGTAGCCAATGTGAGAATCAATTCCACTTCTATAGTATAGTGTAGTATAGTATAGTTATGAAAGCAACATGCCCTAACCATCTTGGATCATTTAGATCATGCCATTCACCACATCCTTCATACACTCCAACACGCATGGCATGACCACATCATAAACAGCTCGGAACTAGCACAGCATTCCAGTTATCATAATCGTCAGCATTGCTCAGGTAATAGACCCAACGTTTTCCCATAGGCTAAATTGCCCTGAAAAACAAACCAGGGTATGTATCCTATTTAAAGTCTGTCAAAAGCATTCTGTGCCTGCTTGCGCCAATCCGGAGGACCAAATGGGTGGGATTTAAACTTTAGTAACTATTCTCGTTCTACTGTGTCAGGCAAGCTCAGTAACACCCAGCTATATGCAGTTACAATGATGTCAAATAGAATTTGAACCCAGGTCAGTTCCTGTCAATGCGTCACTTAGACTGTCCTTAAGGAATGCTCTTGTTTTTCTATCTTTGTTGTCCTGTCAACTGCTGTTGTTTACTGTAGCGTCAAGCTTGTTTTTCCCATTATCTTAATGAGGTGATTCGGAATGTGTGTGTGTGTGTGTTTTGAAGTAAGAGGTTGGGAAACTTGAATGGGAAGCACGTGTGTTGATCTGTGTAGCATTGGATATGTAGGGACATGGGAAATGTGTAGAAAAACATGACTGTGCTAATCCAAAGGGTAGCAGACATTAAGTCTGAAGGAGGATCACGTTTAAAAAAAAAGATTGTTTGGCAAGTCCAGTTGCAGAGACTACCTGTTGTCCTTTGAGAGAGTGCAGGATGGTAAGGTTTCCGTTGTTCTTTAAGGTGAAGATGATGACCTTGCCAGTATGGTTAAAGCGCGGCGCTCCGGCCACATACAGACGACCGTTCTTGGCTGACACCACCGATGTTACCGTGTAACCTGGAAAGACGGACACACACAATTGTTTTCTGCAATCATTCATCTTTAAAAGCCTGTTCCTGGTATCTGTTTGGGATGAATGTTAATACTTTTTATTAAACACACAAATTAATAAACTGTAGAACTCTTTAAATAAACAAACAGCATGTTTGTTCGTTAAGCAAAAATATAAACAGAGGGAAAAGGGAACAAAGTTTCATGACCTAAAAGAAAAACAAATTAGAACTACAGGAAAGAGCAGCATTTACCCGCTGCCCCGCCAGACAAGACGATTGAGTCCAGTTGCCAAGGATTTAGGTATGAATAGAGGATATTCTGGAAAACATAAAGCACTAGCAGAAGGAAAACCATCTTAATGGCTTCAACTCTTCCCTGCTGGGATATCAGGAGAGTTCTCCAAACTTATTAGTTTGTTTCGAGTATCAGAGGGGAAGTGCTTGTTTTAACCAGGGAATATAGTATTTAATTTCAATCCCCATGTAGGTAATTTCGTTTGAGGAGATCTTTGATGGGAGATATTCTGACCAAGAGGACCTTCACATCCGCATGGGTAGCTTGAACCTTAAATTTCAACTGAGTCTACATCCAGAGAAGCTACCAAAGCAATTGATCCAGTCAAATTTGACAGGGATACTAGATTGGGGTTGACAAAGAGGAAAACTTTGGCTGTGCATTGAGATATTGTGTCACATTTTTAATTTCAACCACAACTAAGTCCGATGTCATAGAATTCGACCATAATCTGCAAAAACCTTAGTCCAGCTCAGTAGAAAAATCCTCAAAGAAACTTGTTGTGTGGCCATACAACATCAGGGGGACCACCTTGATTTGGAGGTCATGGACACAGGTGACGAACGGACACGTTCTTTGAGCTGGACGGTGTAGATGGAACTGTACGACAGTAGTTCAAATGTGGAGCTGATTAAAGAACCCTGTAACCCAGGACCTTATTTTCCAATTACTATTCCATCTGGAACAGCCCCCCGGGTCCAAGGCCTCAGCCGTTAGCTTCCTGTTGTCTTTAAGCGCACGTTTCTCCAGTGTGTCGTCCCCAGTATTCAGAAGTTTTGTTGAGGTCAGCCATTCGCAGGCTAAAGTAGGCAGAAGGAGTGTTGTAAGAGTCCATTTTCACATTCAGCTTGAGCCAGAACAGATTTATAAAGACCAACTATCTGCTATGTTTAGAAGTAAAGTTTAGTTAAGACCTGCTTTAAACCCACATTACTCATCTCTGTTTCTCTCTCATATAAAGACAGACCGTATTCGTGTGTCCGCATCTCTTTCTCATGACCTCCACTCCCACACTATCTCTCTCTCTCTCTCTCTCTGAGAATGTCCAAACATATGCCTTTGCCTCATATTTCTAATGAGGCTGAAATTGCTTCTGTCGGCAGGCTGGCAGTCAGGCAGGCTGGCAGTCAGGCAGTCAGTCAGTCAGACAGGCAGGCAGGCAGGCAGTTAGGCAGGCAGGCAGGCAGGCCATCAACGACTGATGGGAAAAGCAGAGGATCATACAGGCAGGAGGAGTGGTAGCGGGATGGGGTGAGATTGGATGAAGTGTGACGGGTGCAGAGGGAAGAGCCGGAGCAGTGGAGCGGTTTTTATAGAGGCCTGGTGCTAAACCACTGGGGTTTCCATCCAGAGATAGAGGTCTATGCAGACCTGCCCCCACAAAACATCTCCGCTGACACGATCCGTTTTAACTGCGTTGTCATTTTCTTACTCACCTAAGTAGGCGCCGTGGTTCTTTAGCTCCTCTGGGAATTCCTGTGCGTAGGAAGCCTTGAGTGGGACCACCTTCCCCTGCCGGGTCTCCTTCAGCAAGGCCCCGTTCCAGTCGTAGGCCCCTGGTGCTCCGACCAGGATCCCATCCTGTACGGGCGGACAGCAGACCGCAGGGCGGAATGAGACGTCGTGATGCACAGTGTAAACGTTTGACATCTGCAGTCTATGAGACATCCAGCTGCAGTCTCTACGTCACCATGGTACCGTGAGGGACACTCTCTATGTAACCATGGTAACATGAGGGACATTCTCTACATAACCATGGGGGGGGGCACTTTGCGTCGAAACAGACATGCGCGTTTCTGTAAATGTGCTGTCACATGTTCAGCCAGTGTAGACGATGAAATGGAGGATGTGAAGACGCTAATGCTAATGACAGACAGATAAACGCTTTCTCTTTGAATCAAATCCATCTCCCTCTGCCCCCAGGCTACGATCCCTGGCCTCATCCCCTCGTAGGAATCACCCCAGACATGTCTGCATTAATAGTAAACGGCCGTTCACACATTCTGCCAACAATAGCTTTAAAGTCTGCTTAGCCACGTTCATTATATTTTCCTCCGTTCTCGTCCCAGATGGATTTAAAAGCCATTGGAGATATTTGTGAGGATAATAAATTAATCCAGCATGAATCTCCCTCATTTATAAAATGCTATCTGAACCACATGTTGACACGCACACACACACACGCCACAACACCTGTATGCAGCACACAGAATATAGATGAGAGACGTTCATCATCTTTGGATATAGAAGGTGTATTTTTGGGGTCTGTGTCTTCAAACAATGAAAAAGCCCTCTTAAACACAAATACCCACAAGCACGGGGGGAGGATCGTTTTTGGGCTGCCAAGTCTTTCATGGTTGATGTTTGTTCATCCCACTTTGAATACATGTCAGTTAGATAATTACAGGGCTCCCTGGGTCTAATCTAGTGCCTTCTTCGCCATGTATAATATGCAGACAGCACATTTTCCAAAGGTTAGCTACCAGATTCGTGTACAGCTGACGGAGTGTTATTGGACGACTTGTCAACCACTTGCTGGGACATAAAACTTAGCTTATAGAGCAAGTGAATCCCATACTGACCCTACCTCAGTCTCTGACCGCCGTGTGGTGCTAGACTCTGTGGGTATCTGTTATTTTTTGGGGTGGTGTACACCGTTTCCATGGTTACCGAGCTCCAAATAATCCCCACTTGTGACCTATTTTAAGTGGCAGTGTAGGTAACCACATGGCTGTACCGCACTGTGCACTGTGCCTGTTGGTTGCTCTAACAAGAGCAAAGCTAGCCAATGTCTGTGGCCAAAATGGCCGTAATGCTGGCCAGGAGAGATGTTATTTATTAAGACTGAACAGAGGTAATAGTGGCGTTCCAGATTGTATATTTTATTTTAAAGTTGTCCATATTTTTGGGCGATTTATGTACCTAACGAATAGGACTCCAAAGTTAATGTATAGCGCTCCAGTCTTGGTGAGACCTGTTCATCCGCAGAACAGACCCGGAACATGTCCATTCTCATATCCAAACTGTGATCATTTACACATGCTGCTCTTTTTGACAGTGTCTTACAGTGTATCTAGGAATAGCTTTTAACATTATTACGCAGAGATTGAGGAAGCCAAAGCAACGAACGGCGGACAGATCAAACGCTAGACGGCCAGTGGAGAATAGGATGTCTGGTTACATATGACTTAAGCAGAATCAAGCTGGCACTCTCCGCATTCAGCAAAACCATCTGGTCTTTTGGGAAGAATTTTCTCCTTAAAGGCTCTCAAATTCTTTCCATTAAGTGATCCTACACTCAACACTTGGGTTGCCTTTGTTGAGCATGTGCTATCCCTGGAATTCAGCCCTCTGAAATGCCCAGCCGTCCCAGTCACCCAGCAGTTTCCTTATTTAATGTTTTTTTTAAAAGTTTTATAGAGTATTTATTATTCCCTGGGCAGGTTCTGCTTCAACTGCATTATGGAACTGGAAAATTAAACATATTGAATCAGCAAACCGGATGGAGGAGAGAAGAAAGAAAGAAAGAAAGAAAGAAAAGGTCCGCACACGGACAGGGATGGGAATGACAGGTACACTGGAAAATGACAGTTGGACCAAGCCTTGCGAATATCCCTCCACCTTTGTCAGGTCCAAAGCCAACACACCTGCGCTATCAGGTTTGAATCCACCAGAAGGTCCAGCACATACAACTGAAAAATCTTTCCACTCTCCGGTGCGGAGATGTCAGGGCTTTCACTGCTACAGTATGTCTTATTCACACCTTTAGAAGGCCAAAGAAGGAAACGGACCATGTCATCATTCGGGGCCTCTAAATCAGGACCTCAGACTCTGGGGCCACACAGCAGCCCGGGGGCTTGGAAAAGGTGGGCTGTGATGGGGGGAGGTAGGAAGGATGGTGTGCTGTGTGTGTTTTAGTGTGTGCGAGTGAGTGTGTGTGTGCGGGGCCGTAGCAGCTGTGTGACTCACCTCCACAAAGTGTGAAGAGAAGCCGGCCTGGGACATTTGGAGACCAAAGGCCGTCTCATTCTTATTGGTCCCTGTAGAGGAAGGCCAGGTAAGTTCAAGGAGATAAATTATTAGTTCTAACTGTTTCTGGCCGGAGCTCAGAATAACGCCTTTATGCTGCGGTCTACGTCTTTCTAAACATTTGGTTGTCTTACGGTACTGCAGGGACCACTGTACCTTCCAAACTGAAGATCCTGTCCCCAAGCGCATCCACAATGTCCTTCAAGGCCGACTCGTCAGTCACATTGAAGAAGTGCTTGTCATCAGGGTCACTAGCAATATACTTGATTTCATTCAGAAAGGCCTCTGGGTTGATCCCACGGCGATTGTAGTAACCAAGCACCTGGGGACAAAAGGGTTATGCCCTTAAATTCATTCACATTTTACAGTCATTTAGCTGACCCCCTTATCCAGAGTGACTTAGAGTAGTGAGTGCATACATTTCTGACCTGGTCCCTCGTGGGAATTGAACCCACAACCTCTGGGCTATCAACCATCAGAACTCACGGAAGAGCGCCAACTCAGAACAAAAAATCCCTTTCGCTTCCAAAACTGTTGCCAAGAAATCCTGTAGCCCCTACTTCCTATTCATTGGAGGATCAGCAGGATCCCAGTGGCGTGTTGTGGCAAACATCAGTCGTGTCAGCAATTCAATTGACAATTCCATTACGTTATTTCGCCCATGGGTTAGTTTGACTGGGCCACCACACCGCATCTGCTATTACTTGTATAGCTGACGAGAACAACATTCCAGACCAAGAGCGGCACAGACCAGCATGCTCTGTGCACTTGAAAATATACTTCACACCTTTAACCACTCAGCTGGTTGCATATATGTTCTCAGAAGGCATTACACTGTTTTGGGTCAGTATACACCTCTTTGCTTTTTGAAGCGCTAGTAGTGCTCTCCTAACATACTGTCACATCCAATTGTGCTTTGAAAGTGTATATACAGGATGTCACAAACTGCAAAATGAAAACATGATGTACAGCAAGCTTTGGCAGCTAGATTCCACCGTGGGCTAATTTCTGTCAGAGTGAATGATACTAAAAAAATTTGCACTGCAAATTAACCACAATTAAAGCCCATAAAGAGACTGTATTTAATATAATGTCATGGTTTGGTTACAATTAAGGAGAAATATTGTAATAAATTGTAATCCTTGGCTCAGTTTACTTTAAAAACCCACTACAATTCTGCTAACTTATGCCACTACAAGCAAAAAACTATGCTGGACATCCGGTATTAATTGGGAAAAAGTGAAGAGAGCAGCGGTACACAGCCTATCAGTTACATGAAGCAGGCAAAACATTGACAAACAAAAATGACTGACAGTGAAATACAAATTATGAAGAAGAATTCTTGAGGGGCGCCAACTGGTGTCATTGAACCGTATTCTGATGGTCAATCAGTTGCTCCAGTTGTGTTTACATATTGTTAATAATGCCAAATATATACACTGATTACACTGCCAGAATAATGACAGTGAGACAAAAATTCAACTAGGAAGACGAGGCGAAGAAAGCATAGAGACAGCGAACGGGACTCACAGCGATTGCGTAGCGGGTGATGCCATCCTTCTCGCTGTCCTCGATGGCCTGCTTCAGGTCCGGGCTGTCATGCGACTCCCCGTCCGTGATCACAATCATCACTTTCTTGGCACCTCTTCGGGCTCCTTGCTTGAATGCTTGTGAGCTGCGGCAGACGGTTCAATAGCTATAGGAAATGTTGCCTACCTCATTTTACAGTTGTATACCGAACCCATCTGGTAGGGTGGTAGTGTTGGGCGATAAGCTTTGATGAAGCACTGATTCAGTGTTAGCAAGGGGTTTGTACCGAGCCACGTTGATTCCGAGCGCCGTGTTGGTTTCCTCTCCACCTCGCTGGTGGATGTTGCGTGCTCTCTTCACCACCTCCTCCACCGACTTGTAATCATTCAGGTGGAACTCATGCACCACCTTCTCACCATACTGCACCACTCCGACCTGAACCAAAACACATGTATTATAATGGGGCTGTTTGACACCAGGCCTGAGGGGGCTAGCACCCTTCTGGTTAGCATTCTTCTAATGAGCATGTTAGGCATCACGAAGTTCATTCTGTGCCACTCCAAGGCCTGCAGTTGAATAATGAAGACTTTAGTTATATTTCATTCAACAGGGTACAGATGATATGTCTTAATTTGAGACAGAAAATGTAACAATGGTTACACTTTCACATGTAACTACACATTTATATACAATCCAGACATGTCTATACAATCAAAACCCTTGCATACGGATTAGCATTTTCTGCTGTTCTGGAAAATCCTTGCAACAGCAGCATGATCAAATGACGGTGAAGACTTTTAGGTACTGTGACTTAAACCTCATACTCCACCTGTATCTGGCCCGGTCCGATGTAGAACTTCTGTAGAATGTTGATAAGAAAGGCTTGCACCTCCGTCCAGGGGTATATGGAATTGGAACCATCCAGAACGATCACAATGTCCATGTAGGTCTCACACCCTAGCAGTGAAGGACACGAAAATCACGTCGTAACCACCCAGCACTGCTACATTTACTATTACACAACTGGCATCAACAGTGACTTACTCCATTTCAACAGAACAAGATAACATGGTCAAGTAAGTGATGAAAGGGTTATTTGCTTACTCTGGAAGGCTGGAGCAATAGTTCTGGAGAACTTGAAGCTGGCATTGACTCGGGAGCATATTCCAGTGCTGTAGTACGAGCTGCCGCACTCATAAGACCACAGAGGCCCACAGGCCTACACAAAACACAAGAAAACACATTTGTCACAGCAAGACCACCTGAGACATGAACTGTGTCCCATGTGCCTATGTGGGATAGAAAGGATAGAATGCTTTTTGCTTTTTTTGCTTTTCCCTGAAATTTACCACAAAGTTGGTGCCACACGTCATGGAACACTAATTCAGATGCACTGTTCTTTCACTCAACACTAACCACAAAGCTGTTGTCTTTGGGGTTAGTTGTCAGAGTCATCCCCAGCCTCATCTTGTCTTTCCGCTCAGCTACGTTGGTCAGAGATATCCTTCCTTGGGGAAAAAGAAAAGACAGGGTCTAAAGTAACAACAACGAAACGGCGCACGTCTCGCTGACCGACAAATGGACAACGCGTTTAATACGATATGTTATGTAATGGGGCAACGGCGAACGATATTACATTGAAATAGATCACAACCACTTACAGACGTTGACAGTTTAAATCCATGGTGAAGGATATTTTTTTTTCTGAACTTAACCATTCAAACTGAAAACTCACCCCTACCCTTCTAAACCTGGTGTAATACCTTTTTACTTAACCTTAATCCTAACCTTGGAATTTGTAATGGTTTCGCATAAATCGTCACATGATTAGTTTTGACCAATACATAACATGCGGCGAGGCGCCGGGGCGATGTGGAAATATAGATAAACTGTTAAAGGTGGTACGAACCTCAGATTTAGCACACGGCATACGACAAAAATACCATGAAGTACATTCAGTACACGCACGTTATTGTACAATTACAGATTCACACATTGCATTTGTTATAACACCTGGAGTCCGGTGAGGCACAAGTCAAGTCTGTGAGAGTTGAGGGTTGTGACGTACCTAGGTTGAGCTTGGAGCAGCTGCCATTGTATCTTTTCCCCAACGGGCATTTGTATACATCCCCCGTCTGGTGAGGACCGTTGGTTTCATATGGGGCTCCAACCAGTAACCTGTGAGATATAAGAGGAAAATCTGAATCATAGATAAATATGAAAAAATAGCACCACTGGTATTCATTGTGACATGTTATTATGCGGTGATACCGCTTCATTTTTTACCACCGCTCATCCTTTTAGGAGATGAAGTTTGCCTTTTTGTGTGAAACCATAGAGTGAAAGTAAGCTGGAAATCAGCATTAAAAAAACGCTGGTTAACTGATTGATTTGACACTGTCTGTGCTAACTCAAGAAATGCACACCTCGTGTGGTCTTCTCTGTCTGTAACTGTCTGTGTTCTTGTGGGAGCAAGGCCTTGTCTGTTAACATCTTCTCTGACCACAGACTTACACACCCATAAACACACCGGCTCATGAACACTGGGCTCAAAGACAAAGCAAGGGAGAGAAAAGAAAGATGGAGATGGAGGGAGAAATTGTCTTACCCACACTTTGGATACAAGTGTGGCTGAATGACTGCCATGGGGTTAAATGTCACCCACATGTAGCCCCCATGGATCAGCTGCCGGCTGACTAAACTCATTTAAATACCCACCGAGGAGTAATTTCACCAGTCATAGAATACTAAGGTCAATGAGTTCTCCTTGACTGAAACAAAAACCGTCGGAGAGTTCTTTGGGCATGACGTAAAGTAGAGGACGGTTTCCCAACCGGGGGGGTATGCCTTCCCCTGGGCCGTTTTATATACATTTTTTGTTAATAAATTCACAAAACGTATGTACAACTTACAGTAGTTCCATTTCAATGGACAGGAACACATATATTTTTTTAATGTTTTTGTTTTTACTTTCGTGTGTATTGCCGTCTCCCTTTCCTCTGACTGCCCTTCTGTCCGCACCAAACACAGGCTAAACACACGCACTCTTCGGCTGCAGCGTGAAGATTTAAGTGGACAGTAGCAATGGATCAATGGCTGAAACACAATGTTCCAATGGATCAATGGCTGAAACACAATGTTCCAATGGATCAATGGCTGAAACACAATGTTCCAATGGATCAATGGCTGAAACACAATGTTCCAATGGATCAATGGCTGAAACACAATGTTCCAATGAATCAATGGCTGAAACACAATGTTCCAATGGATCAATGGCTGAAACACAATGTTCCAATGGATCAATGGCTGAAACACAATGTTCCAATGAATCAATGGCTGAAACACAATGTTCGAATGGATCAATGGCTGAAACACAATGTTCCACTGGATCAATGGCTGAAACACAATGTACCAAGAGGCTCAAGTGAACCAGTGGAAAAAACGAAAGTTGAACATTCCTCTTCGATTTCATTTCCACACCTACTGACCTGCCTTTAGACACTGTCTGTGTGATACAGAGATACTTCTCAAATTTATTAGCACATATTGTCTGAAAGTAGTTAATGGAGAAAAATACCGGTGAGAACGTTTGTGGATATTCACAGACTTTTTTTCAGATTGCAATCCAGGTTGGTAATACTGTGTTCACGTGTGTATGAAGGACGTGGGATCATGACTGGGAGAATGAAGGGATTAATCGCACAAATAAAGAAGGCAAACCCCAACGTTGAATGGAATCACTGTATCATTCACAGGGAGGCCTTGGTAAGCACGAGAATGACTCCTGAGTCATTCTCATCATTTTTAAATGACACAGTGAGTTAAGGCCTTTGAATAAGATGTATCCAGGAGTTTCACACTGACCTTTCTACCTGTGGTGTTGGCAAAGCTTCTTTAGTGCAAATAGTGAGCTCCCATACATCCAAACTCAACAGTGAGTTCATACTACCCTGACATTGAAAACAAGTCTGCCAAACTTGGATGCAGAGTCCCTCCATTGATATTACCAACAAAAACATTCCAACCAAACTGCAGGAAAATCTTCTGGATGTGTCCTAAGACTGAGGACTAAAGGTAAGGTGATATCACAGTACTATCGCAGCTACTATAACATGTGATGTGGAGAATGAGTATCCTGATTTGGGGAAACATGCACTTTATGCACTGCTGCCCTTTGGGTCAACATACCTGTGTGGCCCTGAAACTGTTTTAGGGGTACAGTACTCAAAAACATTTGGGGGCCACTGCAGTAAGAGACCAGTGGAAGATAGTCAGCTACTCTGCTTTGGGGTTAGACAACAGGAAGGTCAGGAGGGTCTTAAATGTAAATGTCATAAATATCAGTAACAGCGTTCACTGACTTATTGTAGAATTGAAGAATGAAAAACAATGAGTTTACCTCACGGTTGGTTGGAGCGATTAAAGCCTTTAAGGGAGATACGAACCTCTGAACAATAATGAGATAAAAGGGCTCTAGGCATACTTGGGGAGAAACAAGAGACCAAAATGCATATTGGTTTTCACCTTAAGATGATGTGATGTTACATTAATTGTATAACGCTGGTGAAAAACTACCTGATACTCCTTCATAAACATCTTCTTGAGTAAAATATTCTGTTATCATTTCACATTAACAGAGTCTGAGTCAAAATGTTGATCCTTATTTTACCAGACCTCATAGCAATATGTAGTCCAAGATCAGAGCTGGCTTTAGCCTTTTTGCCAACCTGAGAACATTTATTTTTGTGGCCCCCACTTGATGGTGGAGGGAAGGCTATGCTTTACAGTAAGTTTCCTATATAGCTGGCTAGATTTACTACAAATAAAGAAAACAATGTCTGTGGCTAATTGCCATCCTTTGCACAACCATATGTCGAACTGGTACATTATACTATTACTACTCCCAGTAGTAAGTTGAGATCTGAGCTGAGTTCTAAAAAAAAAAAAAAGCAATCGCTAATGTTGCTTATGCCTGGAGCCAGACTTGTCCAAGACCAACCCATAGAGCATAGTAGCATGAATAGGAGCAATTCACCAGGTCAGAGTTCCTCCACAGGGTAGGAAAGACACTTGAAACCCCTTTATAGCCAAACCAGACATTGCTACAAATGAACAGCCTGGAGTTATTGGTCAACCATATGCCCTTTTTTAGGTAACTACTTGCTGATCATATTGGTGTGTGAGCTAAGACATTTTTGTATCAATTCAGCTGAGTGTGGTAAACACAGGGCTGAATAAATTACTAAAAAAGGTTAAACATGAAGTTATCAGTGGCATTATTCTTTGATCAACTCAAAATTAACTTTGATGAATTTTATATTTACTTCAACACACCCAGATCTGTTATGAAATAAAATAACATTACATTAAAAATGAAAAAAAAGTGCCAAACAGTATGATGTTTCCAAAGTGGGGGCTGGTGTGGGAACTTAAAGATCCTTTAATAAACATGTTAATTTAGTCATGTGTAAGATGCTCAAAACGTTTTCAGCTTACCCAAGATTGCACCACAATGTTTTTGTACACACGCGACAAAAGGGTGTAGCTTAATTCTAAAGTAAACCAAAGGTAAAATGGAAGAATTCAAAACATACCTTCTTTAATTTAATTCTACGTCCAAGGGGGTGATGATGTCATCTCTTTCTGTAACTCATGCTTTATTGACAGAGTAGAAACAGTGGAAGATATGTGAAAGGATCATGCTGGGAACCCTGGTCTCCGGGCAGGGATCCGCGTATGTGCATGGAGTGTCAGGACAGCTACCACTTTGACACAACCCTACAAGGGTTTGACAGTCTTGCCATCAAAATGTAAGACTCCAGAATTTTCTGAAGATGCAGCAGAGATCAATCGATCTGACCATGCTACTCACCACTCCACATAATTGTCTCGACATTTGGATAATTGTTTCTGTGCAGTGCATGTACAGTAATCCAAACTATTTGCAGGTAAAACTCATCATCACCAGTCAAGTGCTGAATGCACAGGAAGGAGAGAGAGTGAAAGCCCAGTTCTTACAAAGCAGCAAGGCGGAATGGAGGCCAGACAACTAAACCAGGTGTGAACTTTTAGGAAATTGCCTTTTCAGTTAAAAGACCATTGGACGACAACCCCATGTTGCCATCACCATAACAACTGGGATTGCTTGTCTAGAGATCATGACATCACAGAATATTTTAAACAGTAAACTGATCGGGAGTGCGGGTTATGTCAACAGACATATGTACAGCATGTAATGTCACTGAATGATTAAATACGTTATACAGACAAATGTTTAACTAGGGAATGTCAACAAATACGACTTCAACGTAAGATATCACCCAGTTTTCTTCACATAGTATCAGATGACGTATATGTACATTGCGTGTATTTATCATGAAAATAAACCAGATTAAGAAATTGTAATATCTTTAGCCAAAGAATAAAGCTGTTAACGTGGCTTCACAGCCAGTCTATGGCAGCCATGCTGAGATGCAAACAAGTGGTGAAGGGACTGTGGCTAGCGCCAACAATTCAAGTCTCGCGGACTGTGGAAATTATGTTTTACTTCAAGAGTTCCAGCGGTGCTCGTATTTTCATAGCTATTAATATCATGATTATTGCTAAGGTTATTACTGTCTTCTGGCACTGTGTGCTACTGTAGAGGGAAAGTTCAGGCCAGGACACGGCTACCTTAAGAAAGCAAAGGGATCATTGTTGCCCTGGACTGGTGTGTCTGCTCTGACTTCCGAGTCAATTTCATGAAGAGCTGTTAAAATAATCAACGGTTGAACACTCATTAGTGTAAAACGCTTGCTGTGTAGCATCATGTGGATAAGTTTATGGAATTAAATGAAAAAATCTTGCCCAAAATGTATGCTCTGACATATTCTCCCACAGTTATTGAGGAATGCAGGATTTGGGGTCTGTGTAAGCGCCATACCAGAGGCAAAGACTATAATGTGCTAATGTCTTTCACATTCAAAGCAGGACAGAGAGATGTATAGGCTGCAAAACCCCACCTCTGCTCAGACACAAGTCTGTGTGCAACTTCAATGTTGTGCATTCTCCACTCCAAGTGTGTTTGTTGACACGAAATGAATAACTTTGGTGCAAATAAGTAAATCAAAAAAGTAATAGAACTCAAACTAATGTAATGGATCTGTCAAGCACATTAAATAACCCAGTGACTTTATGTTAACATTCAATGCTTTGAATCATGATGACCAGTGCAAAAAAAAGATACATAGGTTTTCTGGCCCTAGATAGATTAAGTTTAGCCCTTAACTGAAAAGTCCTAGATTCATGTGGAATCTTGTTGAAGGCCAATAATGTTCTTACAGTGAAATTTTGAAATATATGTGCCTGCTTGTTTGGTCTTTAGCCCTCAGATACAACTCAGAGAGGGGTTCTGGTTTAGTGAAAGCTGAAGACTCAGATAACAGTTTTTCAACTGAATGGCTGAACAACTTCTTAGACTCCCCATGGCTATAAGTGGTGCGCGACTTGCGACCATACCAAGGTGCAAAGGTCAGGTCTCAATTGGAGCAACCCTGTACCATTAAGGCAAAACAAACAGAGGGAAGGGAGAGTGGGAGGTGTGGAGGAGGAACCGCTTCATGGCCCCATATATGCCCGGAGGACGGGGGTCTAAGCTAGGGTACTCACATGGGACTACTCTCATGGCCTCTCCAGAATGTTAAAAATCACAGTCCTAAAGTCAGACAAGTAACAAATATTCTTGGGAATCACTTTATTTAAGTTGCTTCTTAAGAAATGAAAACTCTTGAAATCAGTAGAGTTGTTTAAGAAGATTTGCAAGATACTTTAATAAAGAACAACTTCACTAAATAAACATTATTCCACAGACAATTAATGGCACTGTCTCCAATGATTCCTAACTTACAAAGGCAAATAAGTTGCACAAGCCAGTCTGCTGGCACATAAAGATCAATTAGCGCTTTTTTCTACTAATAGTCTTAAATGAGGCGTTCAGAGAACTCAGCTGTGTGTCTTGTCTCACTCCAGACTTTCTTGTCATAAAAGCCTCATTTACAGAGCACTTTTCAAGCTGAGCCTGGGACTGTGATCCTGTTCCTACCCAAATAGCAAGCTGAGCTTTTGAGAAAATCGCACAGCTCATTGTAATACTGGAAAAGTTGACAGAGCTATGGTATTTGGCACAGACTTTTATGGACAGTGTCTGTAATCATTATAATTTAAATTCCTTTCAAAGCTCCCCCAAACTGAAAGCCCTATAGGGCAGTCTATTATGTTGTACAGTATTACAGCATTTGAAAAACAATGTCGCTGAATTCTGACAATGACACTCACAAAATTATGTTGCCATAAATAAATTGGATCACACATTTGTGTTGCCAGTGGTGCACAGAAATAATACCAGCGGAACCATACAGACAACAGGATGATAAGAACATTAGTCTCAAAGAGAACACTGAAATAATACCGGAAATAATACCAGCAGAACCATACAGACAACAGGATGATAGGAACATTCGTCTCAAAGAGAACACTGAAATAATACCAGAAATAATACCAGCAGAACCATACAGACAACAGGATGATAAGAACATTGGTCTCAAAGAGAACACTGAAATAATACCAGAAATAATACCAACAGAACCATACAGACAATAGGATAATAGGAACATTCGTCTCGAAGAGAACACTTTGAAATAATACCAGAAATAATACCAGCGGAACCATAAAGAAAACAGGATGATAGGAACATTCGTCTCGAAGAGAACACTTTGCAACAGTCTGTGCTGCAAACCATTTCCTAGGAATGTGGCTAATTTCTTAACAAATCATGGCTTTATGTACGGCTGGGGACTGACAAGCCACATACTTGTTCGTGTGTTTCTCCTCAACACACAAAAAGACACACAGGCCAACAGACGGACGTATAAATAATTGATTTTGTTTTTATCTTTCTGTGGTGCCGAAAACCATTTTTCCATGTTAGCTATCCCCCAAACCAAAAATTAAACCTTCGTCCTAACCCCAACCCTAACCTCAACCGTAGCCTAACCTTAACTTTTTCGGAATGCCTAAACCTAACTCTAATGAGTAACTCTACATAACGCATATTGTTATCTAACCCCACCAATTTCTTGAGTTTTTCTAGCTTTGTGGGTCTCCACATGTATTGTTAGACCTGGGCCACACACACACACACACACACACAAACCCACAAACACACAAACACACACACACACCCAAGACGTACACTGAAAACACACACAGCGCTTCACCGGGGAGCCTTTTCCAACATCAAAGACTTATGTATTTAATAAAAAAATAAATGCGCTACCCGCTGAATTCATCACAGACTCATTCATCACCCGCTGAGAAAATGTCTAGGTTTGCAAACATCAAACTAGAACACAAGATTGCACAATGTGTTACTGTGTTACTGGGGGTCTGTTGGGGGACGCCACAGATGCAATGCCACATTCAGGATTTAGCTGACTGATATCTCAGTTGATGGGCCTGGTGTCAGGGTGTCAGACTGGCCTGGTAAACACAGGCCTGGTAACTCACAGCCCTGGTGGATTCAAGAGCCACACGCCATGCTGATAAGTCTACCCAACACAACACCAATGAAGAAGAAGAAAGAAGAAGAAGAAAGCTTGTACAATCATCTATTTTTAGACAGAAGTCTGTATTTCATCATCTTAAAGCATGTTGCACACAGAGGTCTGTGATTCATTAGGAAAACAGCTGTTCCTCTCTGTCTGTAGTCATGTAGGGCTATCACTGCCGAAGATGTTAGACAACCAGTGGTAGCTAGTCATACATGTCTCCCATACACTTCAGTGACATAAGGATTCCCTCAAAATACCTGTGAAATTATCTAAATCAAACCTAAGCAACAAGGCCCACTAAACCTCTAGACAGCGTTTCATCAATTATCAGTGCAGACAACAAGTGTGAGGACGGAAGCTCCCGTAGTCCCATCAGATCCCTGGACTCCCACAGCTGACTGGTTGGTTTTGACATCCCCTTCCTCCCTTCTTCCTCCCACCACCACCACCACCACCATTTAAACACTCCTCCCACCATACTCCTGACATCAGTCACTGACTGGCTCACCTGTGGGATGCGTTTAGGGCAGCTACAGGGCCCTAAGAGGGTCTCTAAAACAGGGAAGTGCGTCCCAGTGGTTTGAGTTAGGTAATGTGTTATAACAGTGCTATTCATTCTTTGTTAACCCCGTGACTAATGTGTAATTACAGTGGTAGGATCACAGATGTTTCACCCAGCGAAGTTGGAACATGTTATTGTTTATCCCAAGCAAATATTAGTTGAACAACTATTTTGAATACACAGTAGGTCCACAAAACTGTATGTGAATATCTCCCCTGGAAGGACATATCACTTTGAGAAAGACCTGGTGCAGTATTGCTTATAAAGAAAACACCTGAAGTTGTTCAACACAATCCAGCTCCGGAAAAAATTAAGAGACCACTGTACCTTTCTCTTTCCTTTCCAAAAAATTTGACAAGGAAGGTTTTGAGTGAGGAACAGAAGGGTTAAAATTAAGGGACCACTGCAAATTGAACGCTTCTGTTGCTCACTCAAAACTTTTTTGGAAAGGAAAGAAAAAGTTGCAGTGGTCTCCTAATTTTTTCCGGAGCTGTATGTCTGTGTTCGTCTCGGCACATGGACATTTAGCTGACACCCGTGTTGTCTCTCGCAATGTATGTTCTATGAAAGTCAACCTTGTTATGTCGGTCAGGTACGGTATATCTGTCAACTACTGTATGTCTGTCAATCACCATATGTCTGTCAGCTACTGTATGTCTGTCAGTTACTGTATGTCTGTCAGTTACTGCATGTCTGTCAGATTATAACCAGCTTCCACACTGAACCTTCAAACTGCAATCACGCTTGTTCATCTTGCAAATACAACAGGCGTAATAAAACGTGCTACTGCCTCATAACTCTTGACTTTTTGCAAAGCAAACACACACACACACACACACACACACACACACACACACACACACACACACACACACACA